>JAJHSJ010000006.1:51346544-51422341 GCA_021015155.1 Magnolia officinalis
GGCCCTCCCTATACAATGCATACATCAAGATGGGTCCCACCATATGTGGGTCCTCAAATATACAAAATCAACAATTTAATATGCTATGAACACCCACTGATGGTGCTTCGTCTTGGCTCCTTGGACTCTTAAACTCCTTAGCTTTCCTTTTAATGGAAGCTAATGAAGGTTGGATGGCTAGGATGGGAGATTGGGTGGTAGGAAGTGGGCCACACCTAGCTTCTTTCTCTCCTTGGAAGCCATGGACGGTTGCTACTCTCTTGGTGCTTGGGGAATGGTAGAGAATGAGAGAGAGAGAGAGAGAGAGAGAGAGAGAGAGAGAGAGAGAGAGAGAGAGAGAGAGAGAGAGAGAGAGTGATGTAAGGAGAGAGGGATGGGTGTGATGGGTGAGTGATGGGTGTGTAAGAGATGGGATGGAAAGGTTGACTTTTGGGTGAGAGAGGGATGGTTGTGATGGGTGAATGATGGGTGTGTAAGAGATGGGATGGAAAGGTTAACTTTTGGGTGAGAGAGGGATGGGTAGGGTATGGGTTGTGTACTTGACTAATGTTGATTGATTGATGTGACGTGTTGTAGAGATTCCCTCGAGATTCGCAACACGAGGTGTTTTCCTCGAGATGAACGCGGGCCCACAACTCTTGGCCTGGGTATCGCATTGGCGCACGAGACATGGCATTGGAACCGCGGTGACGACGCGGTCGTTAGGGAACAATATTCGGGCCGAGTCGACTTAGATATATGAGCTACGATTTAGGGTTGTGCGCAAACGCTGATTATAGATCACAGTTTATCAGAATTCGACAGGGAGGATTGTAGAAGCATAAGGAATGGTACAAATTAGGATACGGGCTTGACAGTATGTGATGCATGGTGGATGATGAAGTGGAGTGTTTTCAATTGGTTGTTTCAAGTGACGTGGCACAAAACAAGGCATGCGTTAAATATATGTATATGATAAGGTGGACATGGGCCATGATCATGGGGAGAGGGCTAATGATGAATTTTGGGGTAGAACCGATTTTTTTATCTCATAGTGCATTGTCTCATATGTGTTAACTTTTTCATTTATCATGTAGTGCTTGTCCTATCTTGTGATAATTTCTATATTTTAAAAAGTGGGTTTTAGGCCCACATGGGCCCCATGTGGGCCTTGCACAATAAATGTTGCTTGTATTACAAGATATGCAATTTGGGCCATGAATTTAATGGATCGTATCTCACTACCAGAGTGTCAGATTGATGCACGATTTTCACCATTATGACCATAGGGACAATGTAGTTGACATGACATGGGTTTTGAAGGTATCCATCATAAATCACTTGGGTGCGGTTGTTAGCTACGCTGGGGTGCGGTGAACGATCTATTAATAGTGCAGGTTGGGGCATGTGTGTGCATGATCGGTGTTACAAAGGACCGAGATCTCACAACGTTGCTCTCACATATGCCATAAGCACTCTCAATGACCACATTGATTAGTTACACCGCTTCTACATTCCTTCATTCCATGGCCTTAACATTTTGAGTGTGACTCGCAATCTTAGCATTAACATCATCCTTCTCCTTGAGGACATATATTCCCCCTTTCACTTTAGGAATAGGCTTGGCATTACTTGATTTGTTGGTGGTATCCCATGATTGTCTTTTTCAGCCAACCTATCAAAGTAATCCTATGCCTCTTCGGAATCTTTAGTCATGAAATTGCCATTGCACATTATTTTCATAAATTAGCGCATATTTGAGTTCAATCAATCATAAAAGAAACTAATGATGCGCCAAATTTCATATCCGTGGTGTGGGCAAGTGAGTAAGAGTTCCTTGAACCTCTTCCAACATTGGAAAAACGTTTCATCTTCTTTTTGGAGTAGTTCATGATGGAGCGTCTCAAAGTGGTAGTTTTATTAACCGGTAAGAACTTTTTAAGGAACTACCAGGTCATCTTAGACTATGTGACTATCGAGCGTATTCTCAATGAGTGGAGCCATGACTTGGCTCTCTTCTTTAAAGAGAAGGGAAATAATTTCAACCAGATTACATCTTGGAAGACGTTGTTGTAATGTAAGGTTACTACAATCTCATCAAATTCCTTGAGATGCAGATATGGACTTTCTGAATCAAGTCCATGGAATTTAGGAAGGAGTTGGATAACTCCCAGTTTAAAGTCTAAATTGCCTACATTAATTGAAAAAATCATGCAAGATAGTATGGATGTTCTTGCTGGTTGTAGGCAATCCCTTAAAGTTCTAATCGGAGGAATATAATGTGCCTCGTTCTCATTAGGCACCGTCCTAGCTTGTGGCGTGTCAGGTTCAACATTGTCATTAAAGTATGGCTCTTGCTTAAGTAGGTTTGGAGCATTCGCAACCATGGTTTGGAATGGTTCAGGAGTATTCAAATGTTTTCTAACTCTTTGATAGATGGAGAGTCCGTCGACTAAACCTTATTCACTTAAAAGTCACTGTGTATGATCCCTTACCCACTTGGGCATGAACCACACACAGGAAACTAAATCTAAACCGAAAGATAGGAAATAAAATGTTATAGTGAAAAAAATAACACTACTACAACAAATATAATCAACTAGAAGCAATTAAAAGAGGAGAGGAACATAGTTACTGAATTAGAAGAACTATGATTAAGGATGCTACAAAATAGAAAATAGAAAAAATGTTAGTATTCTTGAAAAAATATGTAAAAGCAACACAACTAGAACTTCTAGAATTAAAACCTAAAAATAAAACCCTAGGTTAGAACTAGAAAATAAAACCCTAATATAAACCTAAATATTCTCAACGCAAGTCCCCGGTAATGGTGCCAAAAGCTTGTTAGGCAATCTCAAGTGCATGACTGCATAATAGTATAGTAACTCAGGAGTCCAAGGTCAAACCACAAGGAATTGGTGACAACACAATGAAAGCTAAAGATTTTTTTATTTTTAATCAAGCGAAAAATAGAATAAGGGGTTTTAAACAATTAATAAAAATACTAAGGATCTAGGAATCCCCAATTAATAAAACTTGAACTTAAATCATTTTCTCGAATTGGTAACTTAACTAAAATTAGATTCTAATCCATTCTAATCAGAAAATGATGTAGTAAAATCAATTAATAATCATCCAACAATATGAGAATCGAAAGAGGTCGATCTCTCATGATGATTTAGGTAATCAATTATAGGGAATCAAAAGCATTTATTATACCCAAGTTAATAATAAATTAATCAATTTTACAGATTGATTCCTTCCCCAATCTAAGAATTCAATCGAAACCAATTATAATTCAACATGAAAAACTAATAATTTTCATTAAAAATTAATTAAATATCAATAATTTATCAAAAGGTTCATCCCTTAGCCTTAGTTAAGAGATTAGCCTAGCAAGGCTAACATCTTAAATAAAAGAAAAATGAAAACAGAAAAATCAAACTAGAATTGAAGATTAGACGGAAGAACAACATTGGAAACACTTCGTCTTTACAATCTCTCCCTCCAAAACCCTAAGTTGATGATTTAGGATGTCCAAAATATTCCAATTTATAGTTTTAGGTGTCACGCCCCAAACTCGGAAACCGAGCTCACAGAATTTCCGATCGTCGAATCTGGCGATGACAGCCTCCATAGTACCCCATTCTTGGCTTCCAGTGCACATACGCCAGATTCTAATCCTGAGATTCTACAAAGAGGATTTTTAGTGTGATTTTTTTTTGTAAAGGAGCATAACCACAAGCATAACCAAGTCATAAACAACAACATCAACACCACATATCCACTAATATAAACATTCGAGTACAATGTTGAAAGGGAAATACATAAATAACAAAATCTCCAAAGTGATCTTCCATAAGCTCCTGCCTCAATGCTGCTGTGACCTAACGTCACTTGCAGGCAACGGTCGTGCATAAGCTTATAGAAAGCTTAAATGGTGTGTAAGTGTGTGCGCAAGATAAGTGCCAAGCACACAAATATCAGAGTAAGTAGAAATACTGCCAAATCCATAAGTCATATAATATCAGAGTATGCAATGTAGATCGACTATGTAAATGCAGAGTCATAGAGAGCCAAATATCAGATGCTGAGGATGCAATGCAATATACAATTCCTGACGAACCACGATTACCATCAGCCTCATCTAGGCCATATAAATGCAGAAACATAGCAACCCAAATGCCATATGGCGCGGATGTAATGCAATATGCAGATCCTGACGAGTCCATAATACCATCAACTTTATTCAGGATATGCAACACAGAAGCATAGTAAACCAAATGCTATGTGCTGAGGATGCAATGTAATGTGCGGTGTGAATGAAATGACCAAGCTGGAGTGTGAAGTCGGGATGATAGTACGTAGTATCGCAAGCTGTGGGGTTCATCATAAGGGACTTCTATCCAAACCGGCCCATACCTGATTTGGATAGTTGGATATATGTGCTAAACTCCTGATCTCAGGTTAGTTGCATACCCAACCAAAATCATGGCCATTGCGAGGGTACACATAATGATCTAGTTGCGCACTACCAGCCCGAGTGGATAGTGAATGAATGAATGAATGAATGAGATGTTAAGTACATAACTCCTACTCAGTAAGTCCACATATCAGTACCATACATCTCTGGGATCATCACCGGGGTCTAGTACATCCACACTGGCCACCGCCTCCCTAGCTGCGCAACCAAGTGAGTGAAAGAGACCTCACTACCCGCCTACCAATATCGGCCCGGCTCATCGGTAGCGGACCCACTCATGAGCTGGTCAAGCTCAGCCTACCTTACAACCTCCCTCACTCAGGCGGATAAGGCCACACCCTCTTCCCACCGATCATGACACAATGGGAGATGCGGCCTAATGGTATACGACCCTCATACGCTCATGTATTCACTTTGTCTAGACGTTAGAGCGTCTCTTAGCCACGGAGGTTTAGGGACTTTCACCCACGGACAACTAACGTGCCCAGATGCTTGAACCAAACATTTTCGGTGTCCCATCTAGCCATCTACGACATGCTTGTGGAGGCCATGACCCTAATGTCACTAGGGCGTACAGTGATCATGCCACACAAATGCGAAATGCATGAGTCATACTATCCAGTCATGCATAAAACCTGCGCGTACCGCGCACTTATGTGGGGCCACTCCGTCTCACAAGGAGTCTCATAATAAACCAGCCCAATGACATATGCTATGATCAGTCACTCCTCATAACAAGAATACATATGATGCATATGGACATGTATCATGATGTAATAAAGTACATAGGCATGATTATCTGATAAGGCAGACAGCAATAATCCACAATCGACCTTCACCCGCATGTCACATACCAAGATTATAAACTAAACAACATGCTCCTTCTAAGACTATACGTGTAACGACTCGAAAATTTCCGTACAATGGCTCGTGTACCACCTCGACCAGAAATCACTTAGGATTAAATCCTTTAGAAATTTGACAAAGTTAACTAAGTGCTAAACTAGATTAGCCATGAAATCCATTTGAATCGCTTTAAATACAATCTGCAAGACCCAAAACTTGTAGAATCATTGACGCTAGGTTACCCTAAAGTCTAGGATCAAACTCATTACCCGACTGCTCTTGGGAGCACATTGAAACTCCGTATCAGGTCTGGACCGCGCATCAGGAGTCCGAATAATATGAGGTTAAGGACTTAGGACCGCCTCGCTGGGCTTGACAACCATCTCGGAAATCAAATCCAGACAGTGTCCCACGGCTGTTCGCTTGAGTCCGAAGCGAGAGAGTGTGAAAACACTTGTTTTCTTTACAAAATAAATATCTTGAATAGTGATCTGACACGTGTCGCTTGTGGACATTTTGTAAGCAACCTGACCGTCAGAATCTGACCCAAATAAACCCTCGGATCAGGGAAAATTTCATAAACATATCCATGTACTTGGAATTTCTGATCGAAGTCCGCTGACCGTTGAACTGAAACGGGTCCGCCACGCGTGATCTGGGATTTCGACTGAAATGAAAACTTAACTTTACCAGGATCCAAGGTTTGTGAGCTTAAATCCGACTTTTGGCTCAAGAAGGCCCGCCAGAAATCCTCCGTTGAGCTGAAACAATGCTGCTTTGGTTATAACCTAAGTATACCTTGTCCTCAAGTCTAGTTTGGAGAGATTTTAGGTTATATAAGGACCTTAGAACCCTCTCTCTCATAGCCATACGAATTTGAGAGAAACCCTAGAGAGAGAAGTGAGAAAAGAGAGAGAAAGAGTGAGAGAAGTGGGTGAATCTCCCTGCTACTATTTCCTGCCACTACCCAAGCTCCACCACTCCGTTCTTGTCGCTTTCCCGGCGATACCGACTACGTTTTGAGGTAAGAAACCCTAACCCTAAATCTGTTTGGGGTGTGTTGGTTGTAGGTTATGAAATAGCTAACCTATTTCATTCTTTAGGCTACCAAACTGCCAAATACGGAAGCTTGGAAAACCTAGCTGATTCATTGCGATTCTACGGTATAAGGTGAGGACTTTAGGTGTATAGGTTACGGTTTTTAATGCTTTCAATGTCAGATAATGATAGATTCATGATCTACATGTAATTGCACATGTACAAAGTGCTGTCTGTTTTCCGTTTCGATTAAATATGAAAAATATGGAATTCTACATACTCTAGGTATTTGTAGAAAGTACCGTATACGTATAAATTTTGAAAATGTGTTTGACATGATTATTTGTTGTATAAATATATTATATGTGGATAAATTACTTGTTTGGCGAAAGGACTCGCCCTAATACATGTTTTGCTTATATACACTATGCATGTTGAAATTGTGTATTCTAGAAAATACCGTATACGTATAAATTTTGGAGATGTATTTGTTATGATTATTTGCTGTATGAATATATTATACATGGATAAAATACTCGCTTGGCGAAAGGATAGCCCTAATACATGTTTTACTAACATACACCATGTATGTTGAAATAGTATATTCTAAGTGTTTGTGAGAGTAAGTGCTTGGATGTTAGTGCCTTAGGTAGGTGTTGAGATGGGGTTCTCAACTACCTTAGAGACATGTAAGATTTCCTCCATGTGGTTGTTTACTTTAACTACTTTCTTATGAAATATACGTGTTTGTATTCCTATTTATATAGTGCTTTATAATATGCTTTATAACATGCTTTATAATATGTTTTATAACAGGCTTTATGACATGCTTGTTAACATGCTTGAATTACTTTGTTTATTATGCTTTACACCACATGCTATATGTAAGGATTGATTGAGTTTGGGACTATGTCTATAGTCCAGACAATCGGTACCAGACTTGAGATCGTGGTTGAGATTCATGTCGCCACGAAAGATGTGTTTGACGAACCCGAGTCGTACTTCAGTTGGTGACAGTGGTTAGGCCACACGAAGTGTTTATGCACTTCATGTCGTTCAGTTGATTGTGCGCTCGAGCTAGTCAGACTCGTCAAGTAACCCGATATGTCTAATGTATGTTCACCATGTTTGGTCGCTACTGCTTGAATCTAGGGTACCAAACTTACCAGTGGAATCCCGTTAACCATGGTACCTCGATCCGCTAAGACTCCTGAGCCGGGCATGGTGGTATGGGACACCGCGGTCGAGCTGTCGGCCTACGCTGGGGCCATGTGCCTCCCCGTAGTGACCAGTGAGCAACCAGACTTGTGAGCCGATTATGGTGGTATGGGACACTATATTAGTGCTGTCGGCCTACATTGATAAGGTGATGGGGGAGCAGTGTAACCTTTGTGCGTAACAGCCCTGGCAGCCCTTTGTAGTGACCTCGAGCATACTCTGAATTGTGGTGAGGCGACGAGTTTTTCTGCAGTGTATAGAGTATGAAAATAGGCCTGTATCTGTATAGTCATGAATCGTTAAAAAGGTGATGGGGGAGTGATATAACCTTTGTGTGTAACAGCCCTGATAGCCTTTGCAGTGACCTAGAAAACACACCATCGTCTGAGATTAACTAGGACTGATGACCCTAGAATGGATCATGTTTGGAAATGATACAAGGGAGGTACCTTAGTTTCCTAATACTGCTGTTTGAAATGGACTAATAACAACTCGGTAATCATGCTCATCATGCATTGCATGTGCCTGGAAGATGTGGAGCACTGAAGAATGTAAGCATGCCGCGAACGTAAGATGGTATTGCACAAGGGAGTGTGTGGTGAGGGCATACATCATGACTGCATTCATACTTGCATTAATAAGAGTAGTTAGGAGTGTTTGATTATACTGCTTTATCATTACTGCTTGACTGAGTCGATAACATGTTAACCTATGCTTTATTGTTCCACTGAGTTAGCTACTCACTCCCACGTTATGGGACGGTGTTGTACACACCAACTAGACTTTGTCTTAGGTACAAACGAGATGACGACTCAGGAGGCTGAGCCGGACTATGGCGAGGACCAGGACGAGTTCTCATTTATGCAGTATTCTGGTGGCTTTGACTAGGCTGCCAGGATCGACGGGTCTTGCAGGGATTATTCCTTAGTTATACCTTGGACATTTTGTTCAGAAAATAGATATATGTATATGGTGACTCAGATGGATTCATACTCTGGAGTTTGAGAAAATTTTGTTTCTTTTACATACATATATATACAGTTTCAGTCTTCCGCTTGCCTTTATACATTTGATCTGGAGTATGAATTACTGTTTTGGTATAATCTCACTCATGTTTATTGCTCTAACACAGACAACATTTAATCATCATTATCTATGTTGCATAAGTGATGTTCTGAAATTCAAGAGTTGAGTTGCTACTCGACCCCCGAATTTCAGGGTGTTACAATAGGAATCCATGCAGTATGTCCCACGTTATACTAACATTAACCTTCCAAGGTACTGATACATCATATATCCCAAGACGGGGTCCACTGGAGTACATCGAGATAGGCTCTATATAGTGGATATACCAAACCTGATACCACATATTCTTCCATCTATGGCAAGGGGTGATGATGTACTCATCCTACAAACAATAGATAGCTTAGATGACATGCTAACATCTAGGATGGGCCTCACACACATCCCAAAAGGGGTAATGGGACGGGTGTAGATGATACATACATAATATCGAAGTCCTAACAATCGATTATGAGAGTAGAACACATCTCACGAGGCGAGTCAAGCGGGTGTACAACAAGGTGAGTTAAGAGGATGAATCTAAGTACAACAAGTGGGTTTCCTCACCCTCTCTATCATGTAATAACTAGGTTTCCTTATAGGGGCCTGATATGAATATAAGGTGGGCTTTGGTGGGGTTCATACATCTAGGGCTATATGTCCTTCCAAATGATCTAGGTAGCCCATTCAACATCTAAGTAGGCTTCAGGTTTGGTCTCTAAACTTGGGCAAACACATGTGCCTAGATGGGCCACATTTCCAATGGGAGGCCCGGTATGAATACAAGATGGGCTCCAAGGTCTGGGTAGTCCTACAGGGTGAGGTAAAAAGCAACAACATCAATGGGGACCCAACGGTTTGGGCTAGCCTACTAAGGAAAGATGAGAAATTACTATCATCGATGGGGGTCCAATGATGAGAATGGGTCTAACAAAGGGATCTAGGGAGGCTTACAATGTGGACATTTAACCACTGTGGACATTTAACCACCGTTGCTCCTTAGAGAGCGGCCCATTGAGAAATCTAATATACATGGGGCCCATGGCCCGAATACTACTTAGGAATAAGAATGGGCATCACACTTAACATTTCATACATCATGGTGGGCCTCAAGAAACGGTCCATAGTCCACATACATCAAGATGG
Source organism: Magnolia officinalis (assembly GCA_021015155.1). Lineage (NCBI taxonomy): Eukaryota > Viridiplantae > Streptophyta > Magnoliopsida > Magnoliales > Magnoliaceae > Magnolia > Magnolia officinalis. The sequence continues at coordinate 51,356,317 of JAJHSJ010000006.1, forward strand.
GCTATATATATGGGTAACCCATGGCCTAGAAATATCATGGCCAAAGGAAACATACACTACGATGGGATCACACATCACAATTGGGCCTCATCACATAGGCCTCATATGCACCACCATGAGCCTCATTACAAGGGCCTTATGTACATCACAATGGGCCTCACACAAGGGCCTCATGTACATCATATTGGGCCTCACAGAAGGGCGACATATACATCACATTGGGCCTCACCACATGGGTCTCATATCATCACAACGGGCCCCATCACTTGGGCCTGATACACATCACAATGGGTCCCATCACTTGGGCCTGATATACCTCAAGGTGGGCCCATCGTCCCCACGTGCGGACGGTATTAATAAAACACTTACATCAGGGTGCCCCAGCACAATGGATGGACGGTGTGAATACTTACATCATGTGGGGTCCAGCAAAATGGATGGACGGTGTGGATAGAATACATACATCAAGATGGTCCCATGGATGGATGGTGTGTATCCAACACACACATCACTATAGGTCCCACCGTCCAGGGGCTGGGCGGTGTGGATACACACATAAATCATGGCAAGCCCCATAGAACTTGGTGACGTCACTACAGTCAACTTGTCAGCAGCTATCTACGTCCGTGTGAGCTCACGATCGCTCATCTGGTGGGTCCCACAAGATTTGGACGACTAGGATAAAACACGTATATCACGTGGGTCCCATGAACGGTGTGGATATAACACATACAATCAAGGTGGGACCCACCAAATGGATGGCAGGGATGAAACATATAATCAAGGCAGGCTCCACATGTGTGGATGCGCTGGCTCTCCAGCAGTGTGGATAGACGGTGCATATATAACACACATCTCATGATTGGACGCACAGAACTTGCTGACATCAATACATTAGCTATATAGGTGGGGGTCCCCACCGTTCAGATGGACGGTGGGATAAAATACATATATCATGGTAGGTCACCACAGATGGACGGCCATGCGTGCATCAGGTGGGTCCCATCGTCCTTTGCTGGACGGTGAGGACACCACATCATCAAGGTAGGCCCCCTGTAACATCTCAGATTTTTGCCAACCTGGGATTGGACGTCCTTAGGCAATGGGTTGATCCTAACACCTTATCAACTTGTCAAAACTCAGTCCCAAAGGTTAAAATCGCTTCTGAACCCATTTCTTTCACAAATCTCATCCTTCACCACCTTGCTCTTCAATCTTTCTATGTACTTTCATCCTAGACAATAACTTAAACTAGCTAAGTAGTATAACTCGGATCACTTTATATATAAACTACAAAGGCCCAGGTACCACCTTAGACAGAAATCTTACAGGACTAAATCCTTTAGAAATTAAGCGAGATTTAGCTAATATTAAACTAGAGTGCCTGTAAAATTAGCACCAATCACTTTAAATATGATCTGCAAGACTAAAAACTTATAGAATCATTGACGCTAGGTTACCCTAAAATCTAGGATCAATCTCATTACCCGGCTGCTCTCGGGAGCATCTCGAAACTCCGTATCGGATCTGGACCGCACGTCGGAAGTCCGATTAACACGAAGTTAAGGAACTAGGACCGCCTTGCTGGGCTTGACAACCATCTCGAAAATCAAATCCAGATAGTGTCCCAGCGCTATTCGCTTGAGCTCGGAGTGAAGAGTGAGAAATGCGAAATTAATTCAAAATAAAATATCTTGAATAGTAATTTGGCAACTCTCGCTTGCGGATCAGTTTTAAGCAACCAGACCGTCAGAATTAGATCAAATTACACCCTCGGATCAGGAGAAATTTCATACACATTTACATGTACTCGGAATCTCCGATCGAGATCCGCTGATCGTTGAATTGAAACTGGTCCGCCACTCGTGATCTGGAAATCCCACTGAAATGAAAACTTAATAGAACGTAGATCCAGCGTTAGTGAGCTTAAGTCCGACCTTTGGCTCAAGGAGGCCCGCCAGAAGTCCTCCGTTGAGCTGAAACTGACCCGTTTTGGTTACAACCTAAGTATACTTTGACCTGAAGTCTATTTCGGTGAGTTTTTAAACTATATAAGGACCTTAAACCCTCTCTCATGGCAGCCATACGAATTTGGGCGAAACCCTAGAGAGAGAAGTGAGAAAAGAGAGAGAAAGTGTGGGAGCAGTGGGAGATTCTCCCTGCCACTCTTCCCTGCCGGTCCACGAGCTCCACCACTCCATTCTAAGCGCTTTCCCGTCGATTCCGGCGTCGTTTCTAGGTAAGAAACCCTAACCCTAATCTGATTTGGGGTTTTGATAGTTGTAGGTTATGAAAAGCTAACCTATTTCATTCTATAGGTTGCCAAACTGCTGAATATGGAAGCTTAGCAAACCTATCGACTCCGTTACGATTCTACGACAAAATGTGCAGACTTTAGGTGTATAGGTTATGGTTTTCAATGCTTTCAATGTCAGATAATGATAGATTCATGATCTGCATGCAATTGCACATGTACAAAGTGCTGTCCGTTATCCGTTTCGATTAAAGATGAAAAATATGGAATTCTACATACTCTAGGTATTTGTAGAAAGTACCGTATACGTACAAATTTTGAAAATGTGTTTGACATGATTAATTGTCGTATAAACATATTATATGTGGATAAATTACCTGTTTGGTGAACGGGCTCGCCCTAATACATGTTTTGCTTATATACACTATGTATGTTGAAATTGTGTATTCTAGAAAGTACAATATACGTATAAATTTTGGAGATGTGTTTGCCATGATTATTTGCTATATGAATATAATATATATGGATAAAATACTTGCTTGGCGAAAGGTTAGCCCTAATACATGTTTTGCTAACATACATCATGTATGTTGAAATAGTGTATGCTAAGTGTTTGTGAAAATGACTGAATGAGTATAGAATTCTCATTCGTGCTCGCCATGACTAATTGTCATGGATATATGATTGTTGTATTGGCGATACCCCCTTTGACGAAGGGATTTGCCCTAAATCACGCCACGGCTAATATACACTATATATGCTAAAATGTGTGGCCCAAGTGTTTGTGGAAATGGCTGAATGAATATGGAACCTGGATTCCTGCTTGCCATGACTATCCGTCATGGGTGTATGCGTGTTATGATTGGGGTAACTCTCTAGTGAAAGGATTTGGCCTTATACCTATGTGATCAACAGATGTCATGTATGTTGGTGTATGTAGTCTAAGTGTTTGTTACAAAGTTTGAATGAGTAGTAGGTAGTAAATTGTAATGTATAAGGGTGTTGAGATATGATTCTCAACTCTTTTAACTATGTGAATGATTTCCTTGTATAGTTGTGTGGTTAGGAATTGAATATGTACAAACTCATGCTTGTGTTGTGCTTCATAACATGCTCAACTGCTTTTATGATTTTATCTATGTAATGCATATGTTTAAATTCATATTTACGTTGTATGATCCGTCATGGGTGATGGGAGAGTGGAGCAACGAGTGCGTGCAACAGCCCTGGCAGCCCTAAACGGATAATACCAGACCTTGATTGTATGAGTTGAATCTTGATTCACTACTGCTTTATCTATCTTAATTGATTGTGTTTGGGGCTATGATTATAGTCCAGACAATCGGTACCAGAGTTGAATTCGTGGCTGTGATTCATTTGCCACGTGAGATGTGTTCGACGAACTCGAGTCGTACTTCGGTTGGCGATAGTGGTTGGCCACACGAAGTGCTCAAGCGCTTCATATCGTTCAACTTGATGTGCGCTCGAGCTAGCCGAGCTCGTCAAGTAACCCGATCTGTCTTATGTATGTTCACCATATTTGGACGCCTCTGCTTGAACCTAGGGTACCAAACTTACCAGTGGAATCCCTTTTAACCATGGTACCTCGATCCGCTAAGACTCATGAGCCGAGTATGGTGGTATGGGACACCGTGGTCGAGCTGTCGGCCTACGCTGGGGCCACGTGCCTCCCCGTAGTGACTAGTGAGCAACCAGACTCGTGAGTCGATTATGGTGGTATGTGGCACTATATTCGTGCCGTCGGCCTACATTAATAAGGTGATGGGGGAGTGGTGCAACCTTTGTGCTAACAACCCTGACAACCCTTTGTAGTGACCTCGAGCATACTCTGAAATCGCAGTGAGCCTTAGGGTTTGCCACGGTATATAAAGTATGAAATTGGCCTGTTTCTGTATAGTGATGAATCGTTTAAGAGGTGATGGGGGAGTGGTGTAACCTTTGTGCGTAACAGCCCTGACAGCTTTTGCAGTGACCTAGAAAACACACCATCGTCTGATATTAACTAGGACTGACGACCCTAGAATGGATCATGTTTGGGAATGATACAAGGGAGGTACCTTAGTTTCCCAATCCTGCTGTTTGAAATGGACTAATTAAAAACTCGGTAATCATGCTCATCATGCATTGCATGTGCCTGGAAGATGTGGAGCACTGAGGGATGAAAGCATGCCGCGAACGTGAGATGGTGTCGCACGAGGGAGGTTGTGGTGAGGGCATCCATCATGACTGCATCCATACTTGCATTAATAAGAGTAGTTAGGCGTGTTTGATTGTACTGCTTTATCATTACTGCTTGACTGAGTCGACAACATGTTAACCTATGCTTTATTGTTCCACTGAGTTAGCTACTCACTCCCACGTTATGGGATGGTGTTGTACACACCAACCAGATTTGTTAAGTTTCAGGTAATGGCGATGCTTTTGAAGCAGAGTCGGACTACTATGATGTTGAGGAGGAGCTCTCCTACATGTAACTCTCTGACAGGTCTATGAAGACCTGGTATTGTATTGACGGGGCTATGATACTTGGAATAGAAGACATTACACTTACACATTTGGTATATTTTAGGATTGCACTTGTAATTATTTAACCTGGTAATGTTATCACACTCTGGAGACTCATCTTAGTTAATATATTTTATCTATATATCACAGTCTTTCGCTTGCAAATTTAACTATCTCTGGAGTATGATATGTTGTTTGGCTTAATCTCACTCATGTTCACTACTCTAATACAGTTAACATTCAATCATCATTATCTATGTTCATAAGTGATGTTCTGGAAACTCGAGAGTTGAGTTACTACTCGACCCTCGATTTTTCGGGATGTTACAAATGGTATCAGAGCATGATTTGGATTAAATCAGACCTGGGTTATGGTCACACGACGCACACTGACGCACTCTGACTTAGGAGGGAGCGACGGAATGTAGAAACAGTCTTAGGCATCCCTGTTCCGTCCAACGGCTAGTTCACTGAAAACGAACGCCGAAATCGAGTCTGTATTCAACCATGGTCGCACGGGTCGACCTTAAAACATTCCTAGGCCGTCTATAGATGATACTAGATTACAATTCACCTCACCCCAACCATTGAAAATCGACAGAATACGGGATAAGAGTGATGATGATAACTACTCCGAATCCTCGGAGCTTCTCTGGACTCCTCACAGAGACTTCTCGAATCCATGAGAAAAGAAAGCAGAAAGTAGAAATAAATTCTAATAAATTCGAAATTGATTAATGAATGATAAAAGGAAAATGAGTTCACAACCCTTTAAATAGGGATACCAAGTAATGGGAAGGAAATCAGAGACAAACTACGACTAAAACCCCTAGCATTCGTGACTTACTAAGGTCATGGTGTCTACTAGTGCGCAAGGTTCTCAGCTAAAAATAGTAAGTATCCTATTTGGCTTCACCAAACCATTCTCCTAATTATTCTAATCTCTTTACGCGATGAGCGCAACTCCTAAAACCCAACGGAGGAAGAGTAATCAAGCTAAAACTACTATTTTAGTAAAATGAAATTGAAACGGGGAAACGACCGTCAATCAGAGGTTTTTTCCACAATTCCAGACAGCGCAACCCTGCATAACAGGGTTGGTTGGCTTCATTAGCTCGTTCTACCCCAAATTCATATATTTTATGTCAGATAACTCATTTCGAATTGCAAGTTATGTCCGGTTTGCCCGAAACTACCCGAAATTGAGCGAAATGGAGTCGGGGGGCCAAACGGCGCACTTCTAGGGGTACCCAGGGTGGGACCTAGTGATTTTTGGGGCCCAGGGGACTGGAGGATCACAACCGTGGGGCCCCATTTCAAAATTTTCAAAAATTTTTGGCGAGGCCCTCGCCGATTTTCTTGCTGGGCTGGGCCCGCGGCTCGGGCCGATTGGGTTTGGGGGCTGTGGGACCTCCCTGATATACGTTCCTTCCATTTCTACCCTCCCAAACACCTACCTCCTTCACAAACCCCACCTCTAAGCTCCCTTTTCTCCTTCATTTTGCTGTTTTCTCTCTCAAACCTCCACTCCAATCGCCCATTTCGTTGTTTCCTGTCTAACCATACGTCACTCCATCGTTTACAACCCTACCTATCCTCCTACCCTCATCATTCTCTCTCATTTGAGCCCCTACACCCCTCATTTGGAGCTCAAAAATGTGTAACCTCCCTAACCCATCCTACCTTTCCATTCGTCATCTTCCATCACTGTCTTTTAGGCCTTTACTATCCCTGTCGAGGCTCAAATCTGTGGAAAACCAAAACTCCAAGCTCCCTTTTCTCCTTCATTTTGCTGTTTTCTCTCTCAAACCTCCACTCCAATCGCCCATTTCGTTGTTTCCTGTCCAACCATACGTCACTCCATCGTTTACAGCCCTACCTATCCTCCTACCCTCATCATTCTCTCTCATTTGAGCTCCTACACCCCTCATTTGGAGCTCAAAAACGTGTAATCTCTCTAACCCATCCTACCTTTCCATTCGTCATCTTCCATCACTGTCTTTTAAGCCTTTACTATCCCTGTCGAGGCTCAAATCTGTGGAAAACCAAAACTCCAGCCCCTTTTCTCCCTTTAGGGCCCGTTCGGCCAACTGCATTAGGTGAGTTTAAGGTGGATAGAATTGTATAAGTAATAATAAATGTACATGTAGAGTCTGGTTCCTAGATTGGTGTATCCCATGTTTTCCAATACCATGTTTGGAGTGTGTGCAATTAAAAGTAAATTCTGAGATTTCCTTTCAAATAACACTTAGAAATTCATTATCCTGGGATTTGAAAATCCCATCTCACACTTTCCGACACAAGGCTCATTTTCCAAAGCCTATACCATTAATTTTTAATCCCCTCCCACCCTCCTACCAACCATGTCACTCCCAATCCCGAGGTAGGATTAGTAATGCGGTCCCATTTAATACAACTTAAGACCATTGGCCAAATAGTGTTGACGTGATAAAGTCCCTTGATATACATTAACCCACCACACTCTGATAGCTTAAGCTTTTAGAGCAAATGGTTGTTTGATAAATAGACCCTTGGAGTTTTGGACCTAGAGCGGTGCTCCTAGATTTCGACAGACCTGACTGTATAGGAAATCCAACAAATTAATAATGTGAACTCTAGGACCCCCTTAGTTGGTTTGAGCATATGTGAAGTGCTCGAGCGTAGCTATATTCATGTTCGGGCAACTCAATTCCAAATAAACAAACAAACAATTTTCTTTATTAAAAATGGTGTAAAATCATCTAGTGTATAAGAATAGACTTTGGATTATACCTAGAGGAAACTTATATATCCCTTGGATTTAATATTAGGTCAAATCAATGCATCCCTTAGAATTGCCTTCTCGAGGACTTATTACAACCGGGAACACAGAGTAAAGAAATGATATATATCAGCGAGGTATTCGCGGTTTGAACTGAATTCTCAATCCTGGTAGTGACCAATGAACTCTATGCTCTGATCAAGCAGAAGGTCGGGATCAACTAGGATTCAGAACTGATACGACATTTTCTGTCCTAGCTAGGCAGAAGGTCCATGTATCCAGCTCAGACTCACTACACAACTTTCTTTCCGTGTTGGCCCGACCATTTGCAACTAAAAGTTTATAACTTTGTCCTTGAGAAGTATTAAGAGTATATAGCCGATAAAGACTTTGTCTTTTAGGCCTAAGGAATTGCCCAAATGGGCAACTGACAGATAGGAATTAGGTCCCAAATCGCATGCCATGTCGGCATACATATTGTGCTTATGAACGTAGAAAGATAACCTGCCTATTAAGCTAGACATGATTAAATAGGATAAGTCTGGACCGCGACAAAATCCCTTAGTAGAATTAGGCATCTTGCCTCAAACTCACACTTGTCCCTGCAATCAACCACAATACCCATCATCTTTAGCTCCTTTCTGTAACCATAGGTATCAATGCCATAGTACACATCGTCGATGAAAGTCAGACCAATGTATTTCCCATTTCATGTCAAGAATAGGTTTTAAATTATACCTTGTTCCGATATACGGAGCAGGACATAAATCTTGGGCCTTGAGGGTGAAAATAAAAATTTTAAGGGGGGTAGAATATTATGAGCCCAAACTAGATAGGCTACCTAATACACTTCTTTGATCTGGGTTGCGTAGCTGAAACGTGGTGGACCCTACCCCACTGGCCCAGGATCGAAACGGTGCTCGTTGAATATGAACATTATAGAAGCCCTAGCAAGTTCTACTATAAGAAACCATTTTAGGATGATCTAGTAAGATTTGATTCACCATTTCCTTGGACATAGATAATAATAAAGACTCTCTTAGACTATGACTTAAAGGCCAACCTTAGACATAGACCATTTAAGCCTTTCAATGATGGACACTCCCTACGTTTCTAGAGCGATCGGACTACGGAGTTACTGAAATATACAACTATGAAACATTCGCGGCTTGACCCAATTCTCAATCCTGGGTGACTACCAATTGACTCACTGCTTGGCCGACCAAAAGACCAGGATCCACCAGGATTCGGAAGGGATACGATGAGCTTTTTACCCTGGCCCGGTAGATGATCGATGTATCGGGATCAAGTCCACCATAAATGTCTCTCCGTGTTGGTCAAACAATGAAAACAACTATCTTGCTCTAAATTGTTGGGAATTGTCGTCAAGACTCCAAATAGGTACAGAAATAAATGGTAGCAAACCATCAGGGTATAAGAAATGGATAAAGAATTAAGTTTTAAGGGGGGTAGACTAAAATGAACCAGCTGGTATATACCTTACCACGCATAGAAACTTGGATTCAATAAGTCTTAGGCAAATGAAATAATAGAAATCTTCGTTTATTACCCTTAGCCAATTTCGGGGACGAAATTTTGTTTTAAGGGGGGTAGATTGTAACATCCCGGATTTTTGCCAACCTGGGATTGGACGTCCTTAGGCAATGGGTCGATCCTAACACCTTATCAACTTGTCAAAACTCAGTCCCAAAGGCTAAAATCGCTTGTGAACCCATTTCTTTCACAAATCCCATCCTTCACCACCTTGCTCTTCAATCTTTCTAAGTAGTTTCATCCTAGACACTAACTTAAACTAGCTAAGTAGTATAACTCGGATCACTTTATATACAAACTACAAAGGCCCAGGTACCACCTCAGATAGAAATCTTACAGGACTAAATCCTTTAGAAATTAAGCGAGATTTAGCTAGTGTTAAACTAGAGTGCCTGTGAAATTAGCACCAATCACTTTAAATACGATCTGCAAGACCCAAAACTTGTAGAATCATTGACGCTAGGTTACCCTAAAATTTAGGATCAATCTCATTACCCGGCTGCTCTCGGGAGGATCTCGAAACTCCGTATCGGATTTGGACCGCACGTTGGAAGTCCGATTAACATGAAGTTAAGGAACTAGGACCGCCTTGCTGGGCTTGACAACCATCTCGGAAATCAAATCCAGATAGTGTCCCAGCGCTATTCGCTTGAGCTCGGAGTGAAGAGTGTGAGAAATGTGAAATTAATTCAAAATAAAATATCTTGAATAGTAATCTGGCACCTCTCGCTTGCGGATCAGTTTTAAGCAACCAGACCGTCAGAATCAGGTCAAATTACACCCTCGGATCAGGAGAAATTTCATACACATTTACATGTACTCGGAATCTCCGATCGAGATCCGCTGACCGTTGAACTGAAACTGGTCTGCCACGCGTGATCTGGAAATTCCACTGAAACGAAAACTTAATAGAACGTAGATCCAGCGTTAGTGAGCTTAAGTCCGACCTTTGGCTCAAGGAGGCCCGCCAGAAGTCCTCCGTTGAGCTGAAACTGACCCGTTTTGGTTACAACCTAAGTATACTTTGACCTGAAGTCTATTTCGGTGAGTTTTTAAACTATATAAGGACCTTAAACCCTCTCTCATGGCAGCCATACGAATTTGGGAGAAACCCTAGAGAGAGAAGAGAGAAAAGAGAGAGAAAGTGTGGGAGCAGTGGGAGATTCTCCCTGCCACTCTTCCCTGCCGGTCCACGAGCTCCACCACTCCATTCTAAGCGCTTTCCCGTCGATTCCGGCGTCGTTTCTAGGTAAGAAACCCTAACCCTAATCTGATTTGGGGTTTTGATAGTTGTATGTTATTAAATAGCTAACCTATTTCGTTCTATAGGTTGCCAAACTGCCGAATACGGAAGCTTAGCAAACCTATCGACTCCGTTACGATTCTACGACAAAAGGTGCGAACTTTAGGTGTATAGGTTATGGTTTTCAACGCTTTTAATGTCAGATAATGATAGATTCATGATCTACATGCAATTACACATGTACAAAGTGTTGTCTGTTTTCCGTTTCGATTAAAGATGAAAAATATGGAATTCTACATACTCTAGGTATTTGTAGAAAGTACCGTATACGTACAAATTTTGGAAATGTGTTTGACATGATTAATTATCGTATAAACATATTATATGTGAATAAATTACCTGTTTGGCGAAAGGGCTCGCCCTAATACATGTTTTGCTTATATACACTATGTATGTTGAAATTGTGTATTCTAGAAAGTACAATATACGTATAAATTTTGTAGATGTGTTTTCCATGATTATTTGCTGTATGAATATACTATATATGGATAAAATACTTGCTTGGCAAAAGGTTAGCCCTAATACATGTTTTGCTAATATACATCATGTATGTTGAAATAGTGTATGCTAAGTGTTTGTGAAAATGATTGAATGAGTATAGAATTCTCATTCGTGCTCACCATGACTAATTGTCATGGATATATGATTGTTGTATTGGCGATACCCCCTTTGACGAAGGGATTTGCCCTAAATCACGTCACGGCCAATATACACTATATATGCTAAAATGTGTGGCCCAAGTGTTTGTGGAAATGACTAAATGAATATGGAACCTGGATTCCTGCTTGCCATGACTATCCGTCGTGGGTGTATGCGTGTTATGATTGGGGTAACTCCCTAGTGAAAGGATTTGGCCTTATACCTATGTGATCAACATATGTCATGTATGTTGGTGTATGTAGTCTAAGTGTTTGTTACAAAGTTTGAATGAGTAGTAGGTAGTAAATTGTAATGTATAAGGGTGTTGAGATATGATTCTCAACTCTTTTAACTATGTGAATGATTTCCTTGGATAGTTGTGTGGTTAGGAATTGAATATGTACAAACTCATGCTTGTGTTGTGCTTCATAACATGCTCAACTGCTTTTATGATTTTATCTATGTAATGCATATGTTTAAATTCATATTTACGTTGTATGATCCGTCATGGGTGATGGGGGAGTGGAGCAACGAGTGCGTGCAGCAGCCTTGGCAGCCCTAAACGGATAATACCAGACCTTGATTGTATGAGTTGAATCTTGATTCACTACTGCTTTATCTATCTGCAATTGATTGTGTTTGGGGTTATGATTATAGTCCAGACAATCGGTACCAGAGTTGAATTCGTGGCTGTGATTCATTTGCCACGTGAGATGTGTTCGACGAACTCGAGTCGTATTTCGGTTGGCGATAGTGGTTGGCCACACGAAGTGCTCATGCGGTTCATATCATTCAACTTGATGTACGCTCGAGCTAGCCGAGCTCGTCAAGTAACCCGATCTGTCTTATGTATGTTCACCATGTTTGGACGCCTCTGCTTGAACCTAGGGTACCAAACTTACCAGTGGAATCCCTTTTAACCATGGTACCTCGATCCGCTAAGACTCATGAGCCGGGCATGGTGGTATGGGACACCGTGGTCGAGCTGTCGGCCTACGCTGGGGCCACGTGCCTCCCCGTAGTGACTAGTGAGCAACCAGACTCGTGAGCCGATTATGGTGGTATGGGGCACTATATTCGTGTTGTTGGCCTACATTGATAAGGTGATGGGGGAACGGTGCAACCTTTGTGCGTAACAGCCCTGACAGCCCTTTGTAGTGACCTCGAGCTTACTCTGAAATCGCAGTAAGCCTTAGGGTTTGCCGCGGTATATAGAGTATGAACTAGGCATGTTTCTGTATTGTGATGAATCGTTTAAGAGGTGATGGGGGAGTAGTGTAACCTTTGTGCGTAACAGCCCTGGTAGCCTTTGCAGTGACCTAGAAGACACACCATCGTCTGATATTAACTAGGACTGACGACCCTAAAATGGATCATGTTTGGGAATGATACAAGGGAGGTACCTTAGTTTCTTAATCCTGCTTTTTGAAATGGACTACTTAAAAACTCGGTAATCATGCTCATCATGCATTGCATGTGCCTGGAAGATGTGGAGCACTGAGGGATGAAAGCATGCTGCGAACGTGAGATGGTGTCGCACGAGGGAGGGTGTGGTGAGGGCATCCATCATGACTGCATCCATACTTGCATTAATAAGAGTAGTTAGGAGTGTTTGATTGTACTGCTTATCATTACTGCTTGACTGAGTCGACAACATGTTAACCTATGCTTTATTGTTCCACTGAGTTAGCTACTCACTCCCACGTTACGGGACGGTGTTGTACACCCCAACCAGATTTGTTGAGTTTCAGGTGATGGCGATGCTTTTGAAGTAGAGCCGGACTACTATGATGTTGAGGAGGAGCTCTCCTACATGTAACTCTCTGACAGGTCTATGAAGACCTGGTATTGTATTGACGGGGCTATGGTACTTGGAATAGAAGACATTACACTTACACATTTGGTATATTTTAGGATTGCACTTGTAATTATTTAACCTGGTAATGTTATCACACTCTGGAGACTCATCTTAGTTCATAGATTTTATCTATCTATCATAGTCTTCCGCTTGCAAATTTAACTGTCTCTGGAGTATGATATGTTGTTTGGCTTAATCTCACTCATGTTCACTACTCTAATACAGTCAACATTCAATCATCATTATCTATGTTGCATAAGTGATGTTCTGGAAACTCGAGAGTTGAGTTACTACTCGACCCTCGATTTTTCGGGATGTTACACCCCCATGTCCAGATGGACGGTGTGGGTATCACGCATACATCAAGGTGGGTCCACACGTGTGGCCCACCAGCTTTGGAGAAACCTGACATTTGTGTTTTCTCTCCGTCCAGACCCCAGCATCTGGACGGAATGGATGCAATACGTACATCAGGTGGGTCCGTGTGGTGGCCCACCAATCAAACTAAAATTTTTCTTTTCTCTCCATCTAGACTCCAGCGTCTAGACGGTCTGGATACAACACATATGTCAGGTGGGTCCATGTGGTGGCCCACTAACCAAATTGAATTTTTTGTGTATTGGCTTTGATCAAGCCCCACCGTGATCGCTGGATGTCCAACAACTTGGACAACAAAGGCGTCCTTGCTGCCGGACGGTCCGGATTCATCACACATGCTTGTCAAGTGGACCATCAAAACATGGGAAAGAGAGAGAGAAACGACGTACGATGGAGGGCTTCGCCACTATGAGTCCTCCCTTCCATACATTACAAAACATACATCAAGTGAGTCCTAATACCTGTGGGCCCACCAATCAAAATCAATGGTGGAGATCTAAAAAAATGCAAGGTCTAGATGACCTTTTCACACTTCGGAAAATAAACATCATGATGGGGTCCATGGAGAATGGCCCCATCATGGGATGAACATATGAATCATGGTGGGCCATCGGCCACACCTAGGGTCCAAAGTGAGATCCATACCATCAATCGGTTTGCCCCACTTGGCCCATCATCAAAACATAAATCTACTCCTACAAAACACCCACCGATTGCCTTCTTCTTTAGATCCTTGGAATCCTTGGCTCCTAAGCTCTCTCTTTGATGGAGGATGATGAAGATTTAAGGGTTGAAGGTGAGATATGGGGGTAGGAAAGTGGGCTTAACACTTAGTTTCTTTTCTCTCCTTAGGATTTTTCTCTCATGGTTGCTTGGGAAATGGAGGGAGATAAGATGGAATGGGTGAGAGATGGGAGAGAGGAATGGGTATTGTAAGGAGAAATGATATGGAGGGTATGGGCCTGGTTGACTTTTGGGTGAGAGAGAGATGGGTGCCATGCCTTGTTGGTAAGAGAGGGATGGGCTAGGTATGTGTAACATCCCGGATTTTTGCCAAACTTGGAAATAGATGTCCTTAGGCAATGGGTCGATCATAACACCTTATTAACTTCTCAGAACTCAATCCCAAAGTCTCAAATCCCCTTTTCGACCCATTTCCTTAAAAATCTCACCTTTCACCACCTTGTCCTTCAAATTTTTATAAGTACTTTCACATTAGACACTAATCCTAAAGTTTAAATGATGAAGAACAAGACTTAAACTTAAACTTACTGTAAATGGTAAATACATAAATAAAATAGGCTTTTGACCATTAAAATTTTAGAATCTCATGAAATAAATAGGTTATTTGGATAGAGTAGCTTCTCCTACCCCAAAATCATACATTCCACGTCGCGCAACTCATTCCAAATCGAAAAATACACCTGTTTCAAATATCTGGTGGCGAAACCACATCAAACGGACTCGGAGGGCCAAACGACACAAATCTGGAGGACCCGAGGTGGGTCCCACACATTTCTGGCACCCGTGGGGGGCAGGGGGGAGATTCCATCGCCCCAGGGTCCAGCGAGTGGCGATGACATCGCCGGATCGGGGAGGCCTAACCGGCCAACGGGCCGGGCGGCCAGTTTTCTGCCCCATTTTCTGCAATATTTGTCCGACTTCGAAAAGTCATATCTCCCTCGTTATAACTCCGATTTAGGTGATTCAAAATTAATATTGAATCTTGATTAGTCTAGTTTCATAAGAAAATAAGTATAAAATATAATAAAAATTTTAATGTAGTTAAATATAGGTCGTTGTGACAACTATCTGAAAATCATCAGTTTGGACAACTGCTGCTTCTAGAATTTTTAGAATTTTTCTACAACACGAAATATAATGAGATTTGGTAGAGGTTAAGTAGACTTGATGAAGAATTACTAGAAAAATAATAAAAATAATATAAAAATTAAAAGTGCTAGAAAGGGGTGTAGAAATGCCCTAGGACCATATTCTGTCGTAACTAGGGCATAATTTAGTTAAGTACTTGAAAAGGCCAAGCTATATGTCCTAGAGTGGTGGGGGGGGGGGGGGGGGGGGGGGTGAATAGGACTATGACAAATTAAAAATTAACCGTGGAATTGAAATACAATAGCCTTATAAACAGATAAATAAAGAATAGTACTTTAAATAAATCAAAGAACTGAAATGTAAAGCAATCTTAAATAAAGAGCTTGACACTAACATTATTCTAAGGACAACCTTCGCACCATAAAAACTAAGGGTTTATGGCAGGATAACCTTATTAGAATAAATTGAATATCAAAACTCAAACAAAAAGGAAATAAAAGAAATAGTAAGAAATAAATTCTAAACTATTACAACATTCCCCACTTTGCTTGAAATGTAAATATTACAACATTCACATCCGCATATACATTCCACAAATATGAATGATTAAAGTATAGAAATTAAAAGAACATTCAAATCACAAAACACACCGATATATAGTGGCTCGCCTGTGTGTTCACCAACTGTTAAACAACAGCCACATAGCTTGCTACTCCACTCCTAATATCCTCACACAGGGGATATTAGCATTCACTATCAAAATAGGTTTCACAGGTTCACCTAAAACCTTCACAATTGTGTCTTTTTAACTTGGGCTTGCACAATTCAAAAACCCACACTTTCTGAGTTTTCTGGCTCTCCTCAGATAACCAACACAATGAGATTTTTCTGGCGAATCTCAAACAAAACCAAAATAATGGAATTTACAATAAATGTAAAATACCTGGATTTCTTCTTTTATAGCAGCCCGGTAGAACCAATCAGAGTAGAAGTTCGAATCAACGTTCTATGTCCAATACTCACTTAAGAAATGATTCTAGGTTCTAATTGATTTTAAATTAAACCAAATTGGGCATAACTCTATTTGATTTTGATTCCACGAAGAAGGAATACAACAATTCCTCTTTTTCAAATAAGATTGGAATATAGGAATAAAATCAAATATAAATAAGCTAACTAAAAAAGAATATTAAATATGAACAGAGTAGCTTAAAATGAACACTAACTTATCTTAGAGTGGAGGCTTGAATTTTTCTCAAATTAATCAATGAAAAACTCTAAAATTCATGCTCAATTTATAGTTGGAGAAAACGCGTCTACGACTGGTCGTATGGCCACCACGATTGGTTGTAGGACGAACTGCATTTTGAATTTTTAAGCACGATCTGAAAAAACCGTTCCACGACTAGTCGAAGGTAGTCCACGACCGGTCGTGTGCACTTTACGACTGGTCGTGAGACACAAAGATTAGTCGCTAGAGTTTGAGTCGAAGAACCAGGATTGGTCGAAGGATGAGTCGTACTGGTCAAACAGTTTTCACGAGTGGTCGTAGAATAACCAAAAAATTTTGAAAATGTTCAACAACTTAGGACTAGTCGTGGAATTTCTTGGACTAGTCGTGGAATTTCTTGGACTGGTCGAACCAGGTCTAGGACTAGTCGAACAAGGTCCAGGACTAGTCTTAGAATAGACCAAATTCATGTAAAAAGATTCATCTTAAATTATATATACAAAATGACCTACCCTAAGGTCAAACTAAGGTCTATCATACCTGGGACAAGAAGTATGAATCATTGAACTTCATTCTTTCAGATGATGGGTAACCTTTGAAGCTTGATATCTCTACATGATGTAGCTTGATCTTGAGATCTTCTACAGCTTGAATTTAACTTCAACTTGAGTTGCACTTGAGTCTTGAAATGCACTTGAGTCTTGAACAAACACTCTTCTTATTGATGTAGCTATGAACATTGATGCTTACAGAAGAGGACAAAATACATTACCTTGCATTTCTTGAAGCAGAGCACCGTACATGTCTTGAACCATTGTGATGTCATCTTGAATCATATATATATATATATATATATATATATATATATATATATATATATATATATATATATATATATATATATATATATCAACATACAAACACAAGACACACAGATAGAGGTTTTGGCACAACAAAATTTGACAACCAAAAGAGCCTGAGACAATAGCATTTACAATCTCCCCCTTTGTCAAATTTGTGACAAAACACACTCATATAAAAATAAGAGAAGCATAACATGCACAATAACGAATCATGCACTAGTTATATAAGAGAACCAGTTAAAGAATCATAAACTCTTAAGTAGCACAAACTCATTATTTATAAACTCTCCCTGAGTATATTTATATACGCATATACTCCCCCTGAGTAGAAGCACACATATCCACAATATAATCAAGTATAACACTACTCATATCCAAAAGCAAACAAACCTTCTCCCCCTTTTTGTCACAATATGACAAAGGAAGCAACAATATAAAGGATAATAACCAATAGAAGGAGTAACTCGACAATATATAAGGAAGTAAAAGTTCACAATCCATTTAACTAAAAAGTCATCAAACTAAATAGAGTGCACAATCCAACAAAAGTATGAAAATTATTACATATCAAGAATGAAAACACTCAATCGGATCCTGAAGAAGGAGCAGGAATGGTAGGATCAAGATTATGCATTCCCTTGTTCAAGCGCCTAAGATACTTGTGCATATATTTAAACTGAGATCATGGGCAACATTCATATTCCCTACCTGCTCTTCTAAAGCACGAAGACGAGCATCAAAATCAGAAAGCTCAAAGTCAGGATCATTTCCAGAATCGGATTCAAGTTCATTGAAAATATCATCCATATCCACATCGTCAGGAGGAAGATCATCAGCTTCTTCATCCCCAGCTTCAGCTCTACCAACATCCACTTAGGCACGAGCCAATTCCAATTTCATTTTATTAATATTTGAATTATTAAAAAGAAGATGATGGATGGGAGCTTCTCCAACAGGCATAGCCACGAGCATGTGATTAGCTAAAACAGTCAAGAGATAGGCAAAAGGAATATCACTATGACCTGGATGGAGACAAAACTGAATAGTGGAATGACATATCAAGGAAGGAAGGCAAACTTGAAAACCAGAAATGACAGAGTGCAAAACATGAACCATAAAGATAGTTAATTTTGTTTTGTTACCAGAACGAGGATACAAGTTAGAAATAAAAATCCTGTGAAGTACCCTGTATTTGGGTAACAAGTACCTTGTGGGGATCGCATTCCCTTTATGAGTCCATTACACATTCAGATTACACAAATCTCTGGTTAACCTCCGCTTTTCAGATTCTGAGGGTTTTTCAGATAAATTATGAATAGGAATACCCTCCTCATTAACAGGTATATCCATTAACCTTGCAATCAGATGGCGGTCAACTTCAAATAGATCTTCTCTAGTATCAATTTTAAAAGTTAAATTCTCAAAAGAGAACTCTGAGATACATGCAAGCATGGCCTGTGCAATAGATTGGTATGCAGGCCCACCCCAATGTGAAATGTTATCCCATCCTACAGCTTGGAGTAGAGGTAGAATACCAAAAGGAGCCACATGTTCAATACAGACAGACCGTTCAACAATGACTTTGCGCATACGCAAATCCCGTACATCAGAGGGATCATCCTCAGGTGAACGAAGATAGCGCCTAGAGAGAGGAGCTGATCTAGAAGAAGATGGACCACGAGAAGTTTTCTTTTTTCCCCTAACATCCAATTTCAATATGAAAATCAAAGGATCAAGTAGATACAAAAGATGTGAAAAAAAGGTTTTGCTCAATCAAATTTTTCATGAAAAAGCCCCAAAATCGCAATGAATCTCAAAATAGATTACTCCAAGAGTGAAAATGAAGTAATAGGAACTAGAATCTACAAGAGAAACACAAATGATGCACTAACCTTGAAAATCTAGGAAGGTGGGTACGACTAGTCGTGCCTCGGCTCGTTGGAGAAGAAAAAGGAAATGAAGAAGATGAGATTTCCCAAATAAAAAAGAATCCAATGCGATACACGACTGGTCGAGGACCGTTCTCGACCGGTCGTACCACGACTAGTCGAGAACTTCCTCGACTAGTCGTGTACCCATAAAAACAGGCATTATTTCATAAAAATTAGAATTTTAAACCAGCAAATTATCAAATATATATACATTATGATACAAATATGCAAAAATAATCAATTTAAAATGCACATACCGAAATCAAATTTCAATTTCTTAAACCTGCTTTTGTCGAGCAGTTTAGTGAAAATGTCAGCAAGTTGAGTCTCGGTCGGTATATATTCCAAGGATATTATTTTATCTTCCACTAATTCACGAATATAGTGATACCTAATGTCAATGTGCTTGGTACATGAATGCTGGATTGGGTTTTTTGATATATTTATAGCACTGGAATTATCACAATATAATATTAATGATTCATGTGCAATTCCATAATCGCTTAACATACGTTTCATCCAAACAAGCTGAGTGCAAGCATTTCCTGCTGCGATGTATTCAGCCTCAGCAGTTGAGAGCGATATAGAACTTTGCTTCTTGCTAAACCAAGAAACCAAACAGTTTCCAATATAGAAACAACCACCACTGGTTGATTTTCTATCATCAATATTACTAGCCCAATCAGCATCTGAGTACCCAGCCAATTGAACACTAGTATCAAATGAATACCATAGACCCATTTTAGCAGAACTTGTGACATATCGCATAATCCGCTTGACATCAAAAAAATGTGACTCTTTAGGATCAGACTAATATCTAGCACAAATACTAACACTTAACACAATATCAGGTCTACTAGCAGTTAAGTAAAGTAGACTACCAATCATACTACGATATAATTTAGGATCTATATTTTTCCCTATAGAGTCCTTTGAGAGTCTTAAAGTTGTACTTATACGAGTATCAAAATTCTTTCCATTCTCAAATCCAAACTTTTTGATTAAGTTTATAGCATATTTTGTTTGAGAAATGAAAATGCCATCTGGTTATTATTTTACTTGTAACCTAAGGAAATAATTTAATTCCCCAACCATGCTCATTTTGAACTTAGATTTCATTAAATATGCAAACTCAACAGTCATGTTAGTACAGGTAGATCCATATATAATATCATCAACATATATCTGAACCATTAAGATATCATCGTTGTGTTTCTTAACAAAGAGTGTCTTATCGACACTACCCATTTGAAAATTATGACTTAGTAAAAACTTAGTCAATTTTTCGTACCATGCTCTAGGAGCTTATTTTAAACCATATAGAGCTTTTTTAAGACGGTATACATGATCAGTAAACTTAGGATCTTCAAACCCTATAGGTTGTTCCACATACACTTCTTCATGAAGATCACCATTTAAGAAAGTACTCTTTACATCCATTTGATAAATTTTAAATTTTCTAAAGCATGCAATGGATATAAAAAGTCTGATTGATTCAAGGCGAACAACTGGAGCAAAGTTTCATTGTAATCAATGCCTTCTATTTGAGTGTACCCTTATACAACCAGTCTTACCTTGTTTCGAATTATATTCCCAAGTTCATCAGACTTATTTTTGAAAATCCACTTAGTTCTTATAATGTGTTTATCTTTAGGTCTAGGAATAATATACCAGACAAAATTTCGAACAAACTGATTAAGTTCTTTCTGCATAGCTACTATCCAGTTTTCATCAGAAAGAGCTTCTTTTACATTTACTGGTTCAATCTGGGATGTAAAGCACACGTAATTATATATATCTTCTAGTTGTCTACGAGTGCGTACACCAGTGAGAGGGTTTTCGAGAATTTGAGCGGTTGAATGATCTTTAACAGTCCTTAATTCAAAATTTTTTTGACTTGATGAAGTATCGGGTTTGTCAATTAGAAGAGCTTTATCATTATCTGAACTTGGGGCAGGTGTATTCAAATGATTGTCTATGACCACATTAAATGATTCTTGAATAACACCGGTCCTTTCGTTCAGTACACGATATGCACGACTATTTAAAGAGTATCCTAAAAAGATTCCTTCGTCACTTTTTGTGTCAAACTTCCCCAGATTTTCACGGTCACGTAAAATATAGCACTTGCTACCCAAAACTCGAAAGTATTTGACAGTAAGCTTTTTATTGAACCACATTTCATAGGCAGTTTTCTTATTAGATTTACATATATAAACCTGATTAATAACATATCAAGTAGTATTCATAGCTTCAGCCCAAAGATTTTTAGGGAGCTTCATACTATTTAACATTACAGTTACCATTTCTTGAAGCACTCTATTTTTACTTTCCACAATTCCATTATGTTGAGGAGTTTTGGGTGTAGAGAATTCATGCGATATTCCTTGATCATTACAGAATTTCTCAAAACTACTATTCTCTGAATTCAGATCCATGATCACTACGGATCTTACAAACTTGAGAACCTTTTTCAGTTTGGATCCGTTTGAGAATCCTTTTAACTTCATCAAGGGTTTCTGATTTATCCCTTAAGAAGGCTACCCAAGTGAATCTAGAAAAATCATCCACAATTACCAAAATGTATTTTTTGCCACCTCGACTCTCCGTCCTAATAGGTCCTATAAGATCCATATGGAGAAACTCGAGTGGTCTTGATGTGACATTAGAGTTCACCTTTTTGTGAGAGCTCCTTGTTTGCTTGCCATACTGGCATTCACCATATATCTTATCTACATTTTGTAATTTAGGTAGACCTCTTATTAGTTCTCCCTTGCTCAATCTGTATAAATTACTGTAGTGTACATGTCCAAGGCATTTATGCCATAATTCAGTTTCATCGCTATGGACAATGTAGCACGATTGATTAGATGAGCTACCATCGCTTACAATATAATAATTTTCAGAATTCCTATGACCAGTTAATATTACAGAACCCTTTTTGTTCAAGATTTCACAACCTTTATTTGAAAAATTCACGCTATGATTATTATCACATATTTGAGATATGCTTAAGAGGTTGTGTTTTAGCCTCTCAACATATAAAACATTCTTAAATAAGGGGAGGTTATAGAGTTGAACCGTACCTTGACTAATAATCTTGCAATTGCTACCATCACCAAATGTGACTGACCCATCAGTCATATCTTTAAGATCGGTGAATAAGCCTTGTCGCCTGTCATATGCCTTGAGCATCCACTGTCTAGGTACCACTTCGAATAACTTGTAGCTTTGAAAGCAGAGTGGGCAACCAAGCAAGTAACTTTAGGAGCCCATTTCATTACTGTTTTGGGTTTAGGAGTATAGTTGGTCTTCTTGTATTTGTAATTGATGTACGAGTGACCCACTGAGTTAGATTTTAAGATCTCCTTAAGCAAATCAACTATTTTTTCAGCAAAAGGGTTTTGGTTTTGAGTTTTATAGTTGACATAATTGCTTTTAGGTTTTTGAAAAGTTTTAGATTTTTTAGAAAAACTTTGATTAATACTTTTTCCTTTTGAGTTAGAGGTTTCTCCTCTTATAAACTTAGGAGGAGTATTCTTCTGTTTAGAAGGTATATTTTTATCATAGCCCAACCTGAATCTGTGACCACATTTTCTAGATCCGGATAAAAGTTTCTCAAACTTTGGATCTCTTTGGGCATACCTCCATGTATCCTTTGAACTCAAAAGAGAAGAGTTTTCAAGTTTGAGTTTGTCATTTTCAGATTTAAGTTTTTCAATCAGGGACGTTTTGAATTCTAAATCACATTTAGTCTTTTCAAAATAATCTGAAATATGGATTTTTCTAAAAGAAGAGACTCAAAATTTTCTTTAAGTTTTAAAAACTTTTCTTTTTGAAGTTTTAGTTTTACGGCAATTTTACAACTTTCCTTATATAGGGCATTGTAAGCATCTTGAAGATCTTCTTCATTTTGATGATAACTATTCAGATTTTCTTCACTAGTTGAATCATCATGATCTGAAAAGGTGAACTTAGCTAGAGTTATAAGGGCCTTAACTTCATTGCTCGACTCGTTTTCAGAATCTTCTTATTCAGAAGAGGCTTCAGTGCCAAAAGATTCGTCCTAAGTAGCCAACATTCCTTTCTTTTTAGGTTTATCCCTTTTAGGACATTTGTTTGCTAAATTCCCATATTCTTGGCAGTTGTAACATTGACTATCTTTCAAAGATTTCTAAGTTTTAGATTTAGGTTTAGATCTTTTCTTATAATTTAATTTTTGAAAATCAGCCCTCTTTTTACTTTTGAAAATCTTGTAAATTTTTTTTTCTAAAAGAGCCATATCGTCTTCAGAATTTTCTAAATCGGAGTTTTCTTGAGAAATATATTTAGAAGACTTAAGGGCAATAGATTTACCTTTAAGAGCTTTAAAAGTTAACTCGTAGGTTTGTAAAGACCCAACCAACTCTTCTACCCTCATATTGTCCGTATCACGAAGTTCCTGGATCGCGGTTACCTTAGAATTGAACCGTTCAGGTAGTGAGCGTAGTATCTTTGCACACACTTTACTTTCTGGAATTTTATCGCCAAGACCCCACATAGAGTTTACAATGTCATTTAATCTTGTGTAGAAGTCCATAAACATTTCATTTTCCTCTATATGAATTTCTTCAAATTTGGTTGTGAGGAGTTGGACTTTAGATTTTTTTTACAATTGAAGTACCCTCGTGTGTCAATTCTAATATATCCCAAGCTTGGTTTACAGTATCACAGGATATGATTCTTTTGAACTCATCCGGTGATAGTGCGCAAGTGATTGCATTTAGTGCTTTTGCATTGGCACTACTCTCACTTTTCTGAAGAGTGGTCTATGAGAAAAATGGTGTTACTCTCATTGATTTTGAACCATCGATACCAGTCACTTCAGTGGTAGGTGGGTTCCATTTAGTCACTGTGGCAAGCCACACGTTCTCATCCATTGATTTGAGGAAAATCCTCATCCTGGCTTTCCAATAGGCATAGTTGGAGCCATCAAAGGGTGGAGGCCTAGTGACTGAAAGGCTATCAAAATTATTTTACATCTTATATATAGCTTAGATCGTTAGCTCAGGAAATGAATCCAAGAATAAAGAATTAATAAACGAGCTATTAGGCTCTGATACCACTTGAAAAGGCCAAGCTATATGTTTAGGGGGGAGGGGGGTGAATAGGATTGTTCCAAATTAAAAATTAACCACGGAATTGAAATACAATAGCCTTATAAACAGATAAATAAAGAACAATACTTTAAATAAATCAAAGAACTGAAATGTAAAGCAATCTTAAATAAAGAGCTTGATACTAACGTTGTTCTAAGGACAACCTTTGCAAGATAAAAACCAAGGGTTTATGGCAGGACAACCTTACTAGAACAAATTGAATATCAAAACTCAAATAGAAAGGAAATAAAAGAAATAGTAAGAAATAAATTCTAAACTATTACAACATTCCCCACTTTGCTTGAAATGTAAATATTACAACATTCACATTTGCATATACATTCCACAAATCTGAATGATTAAAGATATAGAAATTAAAAGAACGTTCAAATCACAAAACACACCGATATATAGTGGTTCGCCTGTGTATTCACCAACTGTTAAACAACAGCCACACAGCTTGCTACTCCACTCCTAATATCCTCATACAGGGGATATTAGCATTCACTATCAAAATAGGTTTCACAGGTTCACCTAAAACCTTCACAATTGTGTCTTTTTAACTTGGGCTTGCACAATACAAAAACCCATACTTTCTAAGTTTTCTGGCTCTCCTCAGATAACCAACACAATGAGATTTTTCTGACGAATCTCAAACAAAACCAAAATAATGGAATTACAATAAATGTAAAATACCTGGATTTCTTCTTTTATAGCAGCCCGGTAGAACCAATCAGAGTAGAAGTTCGAATCAACGTTCAATGTCCAATACTCACTTAAGAAATGGTTCTAGGTTCTAATTGATTTTAAATTAAACCAAATTGGGCGTAGCTCTATTTGATTTTGATTCCACGAAGAAGTAATACAACAATTTCTCTTTTTCAAATAAGATTGGAATATAGGAATAAAATCAAATATAAATAAGCTAACAAAAAAGAATATTAAATATGAACAGATAGCTTAAAATGAACACTAACTTATCTTAGAGTGGAGGCTTGAATGTTTCTCAAATTAATCAATGAAAAACTTTAAAATTCGAGCTCAATTTATAGTTACAGAAAATGCGTCTACGACTGGTCGTATGGCCACCACGACTGGTCGTAGGACGAACTGCATTTTGAATTTTTAAGCGAGATCTGGAAAAACCGTTCCACGACTAGTCGAAGGTAGTCCACGACCGGTCGTGTGCACTCTACGATTGGTCGTGCACCACCCACGACTAGTCGTGAGACATAAAGATTAGTCGCTGAAGTTTGAGTCGAAGAACTAGGACTAGTCGAAGGACGAGTCGTGACCATTCCTACGACTGGTCGAACAGTTTCCACGACTAGTCGTAGAATAACTAAAAAATTTTGAAAATGTTCAACAACTTAGGACTTGTAACGCCCTAAAAATCGGGGGTCGAGCATAAACTCAACTCCCGAGTTCCAGAACATCACTTATGCAACAAAATGAATGATGATTGGATGTTGACAGTATTCGTGCGTTGAACATGAGTGAGATTAAGCCAAAACAGCATATCATACTCCAGAGACAATTAAATTTGCAAGCGGAAGACTGTGATAGATAGATAAAATAGATAACCTATGATGAGTCTCCAGAGTGTGATAACATTACCAGGTTAAATAAATATAAGTGCAGTTCTAGAATATACCAAATGTGAGGAAGTGTAATGCCTCCTATCCCATGTGCCATAGCCCCGTCAATACAATATCAGGTCTTCATTGACCTGCCAGAGAGATACAGATAGGAGAACTCCTCCTATCATCACAGAAGTAGTCCGGCTCTGCTTCACAAGCATCGCCATCACCTGAAATTCAACAAATCTGGTGGGTGTTCGGAACACCGTCCCGTAACGTGGGAGTGAGTGATCAACTCAGTGGAACAATAAGGCATAGGTTAACATGTTATCAATTCAATCAAGCAGTAATGATAAAGCGGTACAAATCAAACAATTCTAACTACTCTTATTAAATGCAAGAATGAAATGACATGATGCTGTATGCCCTTGCCAAACCACCCTCAAGCGACATCATCTTACGTTCGCGAATGCTTACTCCCTCAGTGCGCCACATCTACAAAGCACATGCGGTGCGATGATGCTCATGATTACCAAGTTTTTATTAGTCCATTTCAAACAGCAGTATTAGGAAACTAAGGTACCTCCCTTGTATCATTCCCAAACATGATCCATTCTAGGGTCGTCAATCCTAGTTATTCTCATACGATGTTATGGTTTGAGAAGCGTAGTGAAGGCATCGCAAAGGGCTCATCACCCGTCAGCGCGGATACAGATCTCACCGTATGCGGCTCAATTGCTGGCCGTCAGCTCGAGTACAGGTCTCACCGTACTCGGCTCAATCACTAGCCGTCAGCTCAAGTACAGGTCTCACCGTACTCGGCTCAACTCACACTCTAGTTGCTGTGAAAGACTCGTGGCCAATCACAGACCCTTGGAGTGTACTCGATGATACCACGGAGGACTCGTCGCCCGTCAGCACGAGCACAGATCTCACCGTACTCGGCTCTCGCCGAAGTATCGACAGCTCGAATACAGTGTCCCATACCACCATATTCGGCTCACGAGTTGATTGCGCAATGGTCACTACGGGGAGGCACATGGCCCCAGCGTAGGCCGACAGCTCAACCACGGTGTCCCATACCACCATGCCCGGCTCATGCGACTTAGCGGATCTAGGTACCATGGTTAAACGGGGATCGCCACTGGTAAGTTTGGTACCCTAGGTTCAAGCAGTAGCGACCAAACAGGGTGAACATGCATAAGGCAGATCGGGTTACTTGATGAGCTCGACTAGCACGATCACCCGTTGAGCTGCACGACATGAAGTGCATAAACAACTTCGTGTGGCCTAGCCACTGCCGACAGGCAACGCACGACTCGAGTTCGTCGAACACATCCCACGTGGCAAATGAATCTCAGCCACGAGTTCAATCTCGTTACCGATTGCCTGGACTATAATCATAGCCCCGAACACAATCAATTACAGAGATATAAAACAGTAATAGATCAGGATTCAAATCATACAATCAGTCGGGTATTATCCGTTTAGGGCTGTCAGGGCTGTTGCACGCACTCGTTGCTCCGCTCCCCCATCACCCATGACGGATCATACATCATAAATATAAATTTAAACATATGCAAGTTTGTACATGTTCAAATCCTAATCACACAACTATCAAAGGAGATCATACACATAGTGAAAAGAGGTTGAGAATCATATCTCAACACCCTTATACTTTACAATTTACTAACTACTACACATTCAGACATTTCATGAAACACTTAAGCAAACATACCTCAACATACATGACATATGTCGATCACATAGGCATTAGGCCAAATCCTTTCGCTAGGGAGTTGCCCCAATCATAACACGCGTACACCCACGACGGATAGTCATGGCAAGCAGGAATCCAAGTTCCATATTCATTCAGCCATTTCCACAAACACTTGGGCCACACATTTTAGCCTATATAGTGTATATTGGCCGTGGCGTGATTTAGGGCAAATCCTTTCGTCAAAGGGATATCGCCATTACAACAATCATATATCCATGACAATTAGTCATGGCGAGCACGAATGAGAATTCTATACTCATTCAGCCATTTTCACAAACACTTAGAATACACTATTCCAACATACATAGTGTATGTTAGCAAACATGTATTAGGGCTATTCTTTCGCTAAGCGGTTATTTTATCCGCGTATACCATATTCATACAACAATTAATCATGACAATTATATTTCCAAAATTTACACATACGCGGTATTTCTAGAATACACAATTTCAACATACTAGGCATTTACACACGAGCATGTATTTCAGCGATTCCTTTCGCCAAACTAGTATTTTATCCATATACTATATAATCATACATTAAATAAACATGTCAAGCATTTTCCCGAAAAAAATACGTATACGGTATTTCTACGTATACTTAGAGTATGTGAAATTCCATATTCTACAACGTTAATCGAAACAGGAAACGGAAAACACTTTGTACATGTGCAATTGCATGCAGATCATGAATCCATCATTATCTGACATTGAAAGCGTTGAAAAACGTAACCTATACACCTAAAGTCCGCACCTTTTGTCGTAGAATCGTAACGGAGTTGATAGGTTTGCTAAGCTTCCGTATTCGGCAGTTTGGCAACCTAGAGAACGAAATAGGTTAGCTATCTCATAACCTACAACCACCCAAGCCCCAAATCAGATTAGGGTTAGGGTTTCTTACCTAGAAACGGGGCTGGAATCGCCGGGAAAGCGATGAGAAAGGGATGGTGCAGCCCGTGTGGTGGCAGGGAACGACGGCAGGGAGATTCTCCCACTTCTCCCTCACTTTCTCTCTCTTTTCCCTCTCTCAAATCCAAATTCGTATGGCTGCCATGAGAGAGGGTTTAAGGTCCTTATATAGTCTCAAAACTCACCGAAATAGACTCCTGTTCAAAGGTTACTGCTAATATAGGTATTTCGTCACTTTTCCAGCTCAAAAGAGAGGTTCTGGTGACCCTCCTTGAGCCAAACGTCAGACTTAAGCTCACCACACATGGATCTATGAGGGATTACGTTTTCGACTCGAACGGATTCCCAGATCGCACGTGGCGGGCCACTTTCAGTTCAACGGTCAGTGGGCCACGATCCGAAATTCCAAGTACATGTAAATGTTCCTGAAATTTTTCCTGATCCGAGGGTGTAATTTGGTCTGATTCTGACGGTCTGGTTGCTTAATACTGATGCGCAAGCGAAAGGTGCCAGATCACTATTCCAGATATTTTAATTTCAAAGGGAATAGTGTTTTTCACACTCCCTCGCTCCGGATCGAAATAAATGGCCGTGGGACATCGGAATCATCTGATTTTTGAGATGATTGCCAAGCCCAGTGAGGCGGTCCTAGTTCCTTAGCTTCGTGTTAATCGGACTCCCGATGTGCGGTCTAGACCTAATACGAAGTTTCGTTTCATTCCCGAGAGCAGACGGGAAATGAGTTTGGTTCTAAACTTTAGGGAAACCTAAAGTCACTGATTTTGCAAGTTTTGGGTCTTGCAGATCGTATTTAAAGCGATCCCAACGGATTTCATGGCTAATCGAGTTTTGTACTTAGTTAACTTTGTTAAATTTCTAAAGGATTTAATCCTAATTGTTTTCTGGTTGAGATGGTACTTAGGCCTTTGCATTTTGTATATAAAGTGATCCAAGTTTTACTACTTAGCTAGTTTAAGATAGTGTCTAGGGCGAAAGTGATTTGAAAAATTGAAAGCACAAGGTAGAGAAGGGTGGGATTTGTGAAGGAAATGGGTTCAGAAGCGATTTTAGACTGTGGGGTTCAGTTCTGACGAAATAATAAGGTGTTAGGAGCAACCCATCGCCTAAGGACATCTAATCCCAGGTTGGCAAAAATCCGGGATGTTACAATCTACCCCCCTTAAAACAAAATTTCGTCCCCGAAATTGGCTAAGGGTAATAAGGGAAAATTTCTATTATTTCATTTGCCTAATGACTTATTGATTTCGAGTTTCTACGCATGGTAAGGTAAATACCAGCTGGTTCATTTTAGTCTACCTCCCTTAAAACTTAATTGTTTATCCATTGCTCATATCCTGATGGTTTGCTACAATTCATTTCTTTACCTATTTGGAGCCTGGACGATAATTCCCACAATTTAGAGTAAGATAGCGGTTTCCATTATTTGACCAACACGGAGAGACGATAATAGTGGGCTCGATCCCGATACATCGATCATCTACCTGACCAGGGTAGAAGGCTCATCGTATCACTTCCAAATCCTGGTGGATCCTGGTCTTCTGCTCGGTCAAGCAGTGAGTCCATTGGTAGTCGTCCAGGATTGAGAATTGGGTCAAGCCGTGAATGTTTCGCAGTTGTATATTTCAGTAACTCCGTAGTCCGATCACTCTAGAAACGTAGGGAATGTCCATCATAGGAAGGTCAAATTGTCCATGTCTAAGGTTACCCTTTAGGTCTTCGTCTAAGAGAGTCCTCGTTATTATCTATGTCAAAGGAAAAGGTGAATCAAATCCTACTAGATCATCCTAAAACGGTTTCTCATAGTAGGACAGGCTACGGCTTCAAAAATGTTCGCATTCAACGAGCACCGTTTCGATCCTGGGCCAGTGGGGTAGGGTCCACCGCGTTTTCGCTGCGCCACCCAGATCAAAGAGGCGTATTAGGTGACCTAACTAGCTTGGGCTCATAATGTTCTACCCCCCTTAAAATTTATTGGGTATCGAGATGAGCTAAAAATGATGGGCAATATGGTTGATGTTAGGGGCAGGTGTGAGTTTGAGGCAAGATGCCTAATCCTACCAAGGGGTTTTATCCCGACCCAGACTTATCCTATTTATTCATGCCTAGCTTAACAGGCAGGTTATCTTTCTTCATTCATATGGGTAAAATGTATGCCGACATGGCATGTAATTTGGGACCTAATTCCTAACTATTCGTCGCCCATTTGGGTAATTCCTTGGGCCTAAAAGACAAAGTCGCTATTGGCTATATACTCCTAATACCTTTCAAAGACGAAGTTATAAACTTTTGGTTGCAAGTGGTTCGGCCAACACAGAAGGAATGTTGTGTAGTTGGTCTGAGTCGGATACATGGACCTCCTGCCTAGCCAGAACAGAAAGTTGCTATATCAATTCTTAATCCTAGTCGATTCCGACCTTCTGCTTGATCAGAGCATAGGGTTCATTGGTCACTACCAGAATTGAGAATTCGATTCAGACCGCGAATACCTCGCTTATGGATAGTTTCTCTACTTCGTGTTCCCGATTGTACTAAGTCCTTGAGAAGGCAATTCTAAGGGTCGTATTGATTTGACCTAACATTAATTCTCTAATCGTGAATAGTTTTTACGTCAAACAAGCTCCCCAAGAGTTACTAAGGAAGCCTAAAGTATTAAGGGGATTCAACAACGGAACGGGGTCTCGCTCCAACCTAATCAAGCCCACAAACGAAATTTATTTATTTATTTATTTATTTATTTATTATTATTATTGTTTTCAATTATCTTAGCATAATGAATCTTTTACATTCTTTAGTGCCTAGTCGCAACGTATGAGTAGCATAATCCCCTAGTTGTAATCCAAAGCCTATGCTTCTACACTAGATGATTTCATACCATTTTAAATAAAGGAAAATTGTTTGTTTGTTTGTTTGGAATTTGAGTTGCCTGAACATGAATGTAGCTACGCTCGAGCACTTCACATATGCTCAAACCAACTAAGGGGGTTCTAGAGTTCACGTTCTTAATTGGTTGGATTGCCTATACCGTCAGGTCTGTCAAAGCACTGCTCTAGGTCCAAACTCTATGGGTCATATTTGTCAAACAACCATTTACTCTAAAGCTTAAGCTATCAGAGTGTGGTGGGTTAATGTATATCAAGGGACTTTATCACTTCAACACCCTTTGGCCAGCGGTCTTCAGTTGTATTAAATGGGACTGGATTACTAATCCTACCTCAGGATTGGGAGTAACATGGTTGGTAGGAGGGTGGGTGGGGATCAAAATTATTGGTAGAGGCTTTGGAAAATGAGCCTCAAATGGGGGGTGTAGGAGCTCAATTGAGAGAGAATGAAGAGGGAGGAGGTAGGTATTACTGTAAACATTGTGGAATGATGGATGGTGGTCGAAAAAGGTGGAATGTAGGATTGAGAGGGAGATTGGAGAGAGAAACAACAAGTTGGGGGGCTTGGAAGGGTGATGTGAGAGAGAGGGGAGCTCCAGACATAAAAATCCCAAACTCCAGCCAAAACCGCACGTGCCAGGGGGTAGGGGAGGTCGGGCCGACCAAGACCAGACCCGGCCCGACCCGTACGGCCAAGTTTGGCGGAGGTCCACCTCCAGAGTGGAGGTTCCACCCCCGCCCAAAGTGGCCGGTGGGCTGCCGCCGCGGGTGGGGTGTGTTCTCCTTGGTCCCAAGGTGCCAAATGCACCCGGGTTCGACCCTGGATCTTAGTATATTTAAGTGGGGAGGCCCCCGACTCCAGTTGAGGAATTTTCGAGGCCAATTACAAACTAGAATGATTTTATATATCGTGTGACATATGATTTTGGGGTAGGAGGAGCTAATCTATCCAACTAACCCATTTACTTGGTTAGATTCCAAAGTTTGAATGGTCAAAAGTCCAATTTATACATATATTTACTACTTATAGTAAATTTTTGTTTAGGTGTTATTCTTCGTCATTTATACGTTAGAATTTATATCTGGTATGATAGGATTTAGAAAAAATTAAAGAATGAAGTGGTGCAAGGAGAGATTTTGAAGAAATTGGGTAAAAAGGGGTTTTAGGCTTTGGTGTTGTGGTTGACCCACAATATAAGGACATTCGTCTCTAAGGAATGACTCACACCCGTCGACTGATGGCCTAGAAGTGATTCGGGATTGTTTCGCTTGATCATGGGTGTGTACGGCCCAATCTCAACGGTCAATTTCGGTTGGTTTCGCCGTTCGGCGAATTTGGAAAATCCTAAGTCAGTTTCTATGTTTTGTCGCTCCCTCCTAAGTCAGAGTGCGTCAGAGTGCGTAGTGTGACCATAACCCAGGTCCAGTTTAATCAAAATCATGCTCTGATACCATCTTGTAACGCCCTGAAAATCGGGGGTCGAGCATAAACTCAACTCCCGAGTTCCAGAACATCACTTATGCAACAAAATGAATGATGATTGGATGTTGACAGTATTCGTGCGTTGAACATGAGTGAGATTAAGCCAAAACAGCATATCATACTCCAGAGACAATTAAATTTGCAAGCGGAAGACTGTGATAGATAGATAAAATAGATAACCTATGATGAGTCTCCAGAGTGTGATAACATTACCAGGTTAAATAAATATAAGTGCAGTTCTAGAATATACCAAATGTGAGGAAGTGTAATGCCTCCTATCCCATGTGCCATAGCCCCGTCAATACAATATCAGGTCTTCATTGACCTGCCAGAGAGATACAGATAGGAGAACTCCTCCTATCATCACAGAAGTAGTCCGGCTCTGCTTCACAAGCATCGCCATCACCTGAAATTCAACAAATCTGGTGGGTGTTCGGAACACCGTCCCGTAACGTGGGAGTGAGTGATCAACTCAGTGGAACAATAAGGCATAGGTTAACATGTTATCAATTCAATCAAGCAGTAATGATAAAGCGGTACAAATCAAACAATTCTAACTACTCTTATTAAATGCAAGAATGAAATGACATGATGCTGTATGCCCTTGCCAAACCACCCTCAAGCGACATCATCTTACGTTCGCGAATGCTTACTCCCTCAGTGCGCCACATCTACAAAGCACATGCGGTGCGATGATGCTCATGATTACCAAGTTTTTATTAGTCCATTTCAAACAGCAGTATTAGGAAACTAAGGTACCTCCCTTGTATCATTCCCAAACATGATCCATTCTAGGGTCGTCAATCCTAGTTATTCTCATACGATGTTATGGTTTGAGAAGCGTAGTGAAGGCATCGCAAAGGGCTCATCACCCGTCAGCGCGGATACAGATCTCACCGTATGCGGCTCAATTGCTGGCCGTCAGCTCGAGTACAGGTCTCACCGTACTCGGCTCAATCACTAGCCGTCAGCTCAAGTACAGGTCTCACCGTACTCGGCTCAACTCACACTCTAGTTGCTGTGAAAGACTCGTGGCCAATCACAGACCCTTGGAGTGTACTCGATGATACCACGGAGGACTCGTCGCCCGTCAGCACGAGCACAGATCTCACCGTACTCGGCTCTCGCCGAAGTATCGACAGCTCGAATACAGTGTCCCATACCACCATATTCGGCTCACGAGTTGATTGCGCAATGGTCACTACGGGGAGGCACATGGCCCCAGCGTAGGCCGACAGCTCAACCACGGTGTCCCATACCACCATGCCCGGCTCATGCGACTTAGCGGATCTAGGTACCATGGTTAAACGGGGATCGCCACTGGTAAGTTTGGTACCCTAGGTTCAAGCAGTAGCGACCAAACAGGGTGAACATGCATAAGGCAGATCGGGTTACTTGATGAGCTCGACTAGCACGATCGCCCGTTGAGCTGCACGACATGAAGTGCATAAACAACTTCGTGTGGCCTAGCCACTGCCGACAGGCAACGCACGACTCGAGTTCGTCGAACACATCCCACGTGGCAAATGAATCTCAGCCACGAGTTCAATCTCGTTACCGATTGCCTGGACTATAATCATAGCCCCGAACACAATCAATTACAGAGATATAAAACAGTAATAGATCAGGATTCAAATCATACAATCAGTCGGGTATTATCCGTTTAGGGCTGTCAGGGCTGTTGCACGCACTCGTTGCTCCGCTCCCCCATCACCCATGACGGATCATACATCATAAATATAAATTTAAACATATGCAAGTTTGTACATGTTCAAATCCTAATCACACAACTATCAAAGGAGATCATACACATAGTGAAAAGAGGTTGAGAATCATATCTCAACACCCTTATACTTTACAATTTACTAACTACTACAC
The DNA here is from genome assembly GCA_021015155.1 of Magnolia officinalis. Lineage (NCBI taxonomy): Eukaryota > Viridiplantae > Streptophyta > Magnoliopsida > Magnoliales > Magnoliaceae > Magnolia > Magnolia officinalis. The sequence goes on from JAJHSJ010000006.1 coordinate 51,391,116, forward strand.
ATTCAGACATTTCATGAAACACTTAAGCAAACATACCTCAACATACATGACATATGTCGATCACATAGGCATTAGGCCAAATCCTTTCGCTAGGGAGTTGCCCCAATCATAACACGCGTACACCCACGACCGAGAGTCATGGCAAGCAGGAATCCAAGTTCCATATTCATTCAGCCATTTCCACAAACACTTGGGCCACACATTTTAGCCTATATAGTGTATATTGGCCGTGGCGTGATTTAGGGCAAATCCTTTCGTCAAAGGGATATCGCCATTACAACAATCATATATCCATGACAATTAGTCATGGCGAGCACGAATGAGAATTCTATACTCATTCAGCCATTTTCACAAACACTTAGAATACACTATTCCAACATACATAGTGTATGTTAGCAAACATGTATTAGGGCTATTCTTTCGCTAAGCGGTTATTTTATCCGCGTATACCATATTCATACAACAATTAATCATGACAATTATATTTCCAAAATTTACACATACGCGGTATTTCTAGAATACACAATTTCAACATACTAGGCATTTACACACGAGCATGTATTTCAGCGATTCCTTTCGCCAAACTAGTATTTTATCCATATACTATATAATCATACATTAAATAAACATGTCAAGCGTTTTCCCGAAAAAAATACGTATACGGTATTTCTACGTATACTTAGAGTATGTGAAATTCCATATTCTACAACGTTAATCGAAACAGGAAACGGAAAACACTTTGTACATGTGCAATTGCATGCAGATCATGAATCCATCATTATCTGACATTGAAAGCGTTGAAAAACGTAACCTATACACCTAAAGTCCGCACCTTTTGTCGTAGAATCGTAACGGAGTTGATAGGTTTGCTAAGCTTCCGTATTCGGCAGTTTGGCAACCTAGAGAACGAAATAGGTTAGCTATCTCATAACCTACAACCACCCAAGCCCCAAATCAGATTAGGGTTAGGGTTTCTTACCTAGAAACGGGGCTGGAATCGCCGGGAAAGCGATGAGAAAGGGATGGTGCAGCCCGTGTGGTGGCAGGGAACGACGGCAGGGAGATTCTCCCACTTCTCCCTCACTTTCTCTCTCTTTTCCCTCTCTCAAATCCAAATTCGTATGGCTGCCATGAGAGAGGGTTTAAGGTCCTTATATAGTCTCAAAACTCACCGAAATAGACTCCTGTTCAAAGGTTACTGCTAATATAGGTATTTCGTCACTTTTCCAGCTCAAAAGAGAGGTTCTGGTGACCCTCCTTGAGCCAAACGTCAGACTTAAGCTCACCACACATGGATCTATGAGGGATTACGTTTTCGACTCGAACGGATTCCCAGATCGCACGTGGCGGGCCACTTTCAGTTCAACGGTCAGTGGGCCATGATCCGAAATTCCAAGTACATGTAAATGTTCCTGAAATTTTTCCTGATCCGAGGGTGTAATTTGGTCTGATTCTGACGGTCTGGTTGCTTAATACTGATGCGCAAGCGAAAGGTGCCAGATCACTATTCCAGATATTTTAATTTCAAAGGGAATAGTGTTTTTCACACTCCCTCGCTCCGGATCGAAATAAATGGCCGTGGGACATCGGAATCATCTGATTTTTGAGATGATTGCCAAGCCCAGTGAGGCGGTCCTAGTTCCTTAGCTTCGTGTTAATCGGACTCCCGATGTGCGGTCTAGACCTAATACGAAGTTTCGTTTCATTCCCGAGAGCAGACGGGAAATGAGTTTGGTTCTAAACTTTAGGGAAACCTAAAGCCACTGATTTTGCAAGTTTTGGGTCTTGCAGATCGTATTTAAAGCGATCCCAACGGATTTCATGGCTAATCGAGTTTTGTACTTAGTTAACTTTGTTAAATTTCTAAAGGATTTAATCCTAATTGTTTTCTGGTTGAGATGGTACTTAGGCCTTTGCATTTTGTATATAAAGTGATCCAAGTTTTACTACTTAGCTAGTTTAAGATAGTGTCTAGGGCGAAAGTGATTTGAAAAATTGAAAGCACAAGGTAGAGAAGGGTGGGATTTGTGAAGGAAATGGGTTCAGAAGCGATTTTAGACTGTGGGGTTCAGTTCTGACGAAATAATAAGGTGTTAGGAGCAACCCATCGCCTAAGGACATCTAATCCCAGGTTGGCAAAAATCCGGGATGTTACAGGACTGGTCCTGGAATTTCTTGGACTGGTCGAACCAGGTCTAGGACTAGTCAAACAAGGTCTAGGACTAGTCTTAGAACAAACTAAATTCATGTAAAAAGATTCATCTTGAATTATGTATGCAAAATGACCTACCGTAAGGTCAAACCAAGGTCTATCATACCTGGGACATGAAGTATGAATCATTGAACTTCATTCTTTCAGATGATGGGTAACCTTTGAAGCTTGATATCTCTACTTGATGTAGCTTGATCTTGAGATCTTCTACAGCTTGAATTAAACCTTCAACTTGAGTTGCACTTGAGTCTTGAAATGCACTTGAGTCTTGAACAAACACTCTTCTTATTGATGTAGCTCTGAACATTGATGCTTACAGAAGAGGACAAAATACATAACCTTGCATTTCTTGAAGCAGAGCACCGTACATGCCTTGAACCATTATGATGTCATCTTGAATATATATATATATATATATATATATATATATATATATATCAACATACAAACACAAGACACACAGATAGAGGTTCTGGTACAACAAAATTAGACAACCAAAAGAGCCTGAGACAATAGCATTTACAGTACTAAACTGAATAATCAGTAGAATTAGCTTGAACCACTTTCTATACGAACTGTAAGGCCCAAAACCAATAGAATCGCTAATGCTATATTTCCTGAAAACCTAGGATCAATCTCTAAACCCACTTGCTCTCTGGAGCACATTGAAACTCTGTATCGGACCTGGACCGCACGTCGAAAGTCCGATTACCACGAAGCTATATGGTTATGATCGCCTTACTGGGCTTGACAACCATCTCGGAAATAAAATCCAAATAGTATCCAGAAACGCACAACTTGAGCCTAGAGCGAAGTGTGTGAGAAACGCGAATACCTTTAGGAAATGAACTCATATTTAAGTGAATTAGGCTATTCGCTTGCAGGCCAAATTTAAGGGTTCAAACCATCAGATTCTGACCCAATTACACCCTCGGATCAGGAAAAATTTTCAACACATGTCAGTGTACTTGTGGCCCTGATCGAGTACCAACGACCATTGAACTGAAACTGGTTCGCCACGGTCGATCCACAAATCCGATCGGACCGAAAACTTAACTCGACCTAAATCCAATGCCAGTGAGCTTAAGTCGGACTGCATATAGAAAAGAGGCCTCCAGAAGTGCTCCGTTGGATCGAAACAACCACTATTTGGCTATAACCTAAGTATACCATGGCCCTGGGGCTATTCCCATCAGTTTTAGGCCTATATAAGGGCCTTAAACCCTCTCTCTTCCTTCACATACGAATTTGTTAACCCTAGAGAGAGAAGAGAGAAGAAAGAGAAGGAAATAGAAAGAAAGTGAGAGTGAGTGTGGGAGATTGTTCCTTGGATTCTTTCCTACCACTCCACGGGCTGAATCACCTCATCAGTGTCGCTATACCAACGAATCTGACTCTGTACTTGGGTAAGAAATCCTAACCCTAGCCTGTTTTAGAGATTTAAATCGAATAGATGGTGGAATACCTAACCTATTCCCTGTTATAAGTTGTTGTGGTGCCATAGACAAAGACTTAGTGTTTAAACTGAGTTCGTTACGAGTCTACCGGCAAAAAGCGCGGACTATAAATGTTTAGGTTATGGTTTTCAAGGCTTTCAATGTCAGTTAATGATTTATGACTGACATGATTTGCTACCACATGCTTTGTTACGATGTTCCAGCGCTTTACACCTATATATGAACTAGGTCAGATATAGTGTATTCCATGTGTTTGTTGAAATGATTGAATGCGTATGGAATTTGGAATCGTGCATGCCATGATTATTCGTCATGAATACATGGGTGTTAAATGTGTGTCAACTCCTTGGTGAAAGGATTTGCCCTAATACCTGTTATAACCAACATACGTCATTTATGTTGAAGTGTGTAGACTAAGTGTTCGTGAGAATGTCTGAATAAATATGGAGTTTGGATTTGTGCTTGCCATGATTATTAACTATGAACATATGCTTGTTATGAATGTGACAACTCCTTTGAAAAGAGCTTGCCACAATATATATTATAACTAGTTTAATGCATGTATGTTGAAAGGTGTAGTCTAAGTGTTTGATAAAATGCCTGAATGAGAAATCGCTTGTTTAAACGTATGTAACGAGGGTGCTGAGATAGGATTCTCAATCCCCTTCTCTATAACTACAGTTTTCCTTATGTAACCTATTTTACTACTATGCGATTGATGAATGTAATGCCTATGTAAGATAACATGTGTACTATGTGTTTCATGAAATGCTCAAATGCTTGAAATGTTTGAATTATTGTTCAATGCTGCTATGCATATCATATGTGATGTATAAATTGCAACTGAGTGTGATTAGGACTATGACTTAGTCCAGGCAATCAGTAATAACTCCCGAGTCAGTGGCTGAGGTTGTTTCGCCACGTAAGACGCGTTCGATGAATCCGAGTCATACGTTGGTTATCGACAGTGGTTAGGCCACACGGAGTGCTTACGTGCTTCATGTCGATCAATTCAACGTGCACTCGTACCAGTCGAGCTTGTCAAGTAACCCGATTGGCCCAATGTATGTTCACTATGTATGGATACTACTGCTTGAACCTAAGGTACCAAACTTACCAGTGAAAAGGTGGTTTAACCTTGGTACCTCGATCCACTAAGACTCATGAGCCGGGCATGGTGGTATGGGACACTGTGGTCGAGCTGTCGGCCTACGCTAGGGCGACGAGCCTCCCCGTAGTGACCAGTGAGCAACCCACACTCGTGAGATGAATACGGTGGTATGGGACACTATATTCGAGATGTCGGCCTACGATTGGTGACGAGCCTCTCGTAGTGACCTCGAGTATACTCTAGGACTATGCTATAGCAACGAGCCTTTCCGTAGTTACTTCGAGTATGAAATAGGCCTACCTCGGCGTAGCCTGGCTGTGGTCCCCAGTCGGGTTGGTGACGAGCCTTCGAAAATGGATTGCCAGGTGGTAGGGCATTGGTGGTAGTGACCTCAAGTATGAATTAAGTCTACGCTGAGGTGATGAGCCCCCTGTAGCAACGTATGGTATAAACTCGTGAACTTGCCTATCGTATGTGATTAACTAGGATTGATGACCCTAAATGGATCATTGTTTGGGAAATGATATAAAGGAGGTACCTTAGCTTCCCAATCCTGCTGTATGAACAAACCTAATTAATTACTTGATTAACACGACCATAGGATCGCACTACATGTGCCTTTAGCGTTGGAGTTGAGTACAAAGGAAGGGGTGCATGCCGCGATCGTGAGATGAAGTTCGCAAAGGGAGTGTTGGCGAGGGCATGCATCATTAATACATATCATCCTTGCATTAACCAGAGTACTTAGGAATGCTTGTTGTATTGCTTTATCATTACTGATTAACTAAATTGATAACATGTTAACCTTTGCGTTATAGTTCCACTGAATTAGCTACTCATTCCCACCTGGGACGGTGTTTTTAAAACACCACCCAGACTCTGGCTTGGATGCAGGTATCAGGCGGAGTCTGTGCAACTGAAATGGACTTCGTGGATTAGGAGGAAGAATTCTCCTACGTTCAGCTCTCAGGTTGGTCTACGTTGACCTTGTTATGATTCGACGGGATTTCAGGGATATATGATTTAGTTGAACACTTTACATTTTGGTATTTTGTATAAATTGACACAAAACATGTATATGTTTAGCCCTGTTACATATTCATATTCTAGGGATTTTAAAACCACTTATGTACTTTATATATCTATCACAGTCTTCCCCTTGCTTAATTTAGTCATCCCTGGAGTATGATATGCTGTTTTAGTATAATCCTACTCATGTTCGAATGCACTCATGATAATCATCATAATCCATGTTGCATAAGTGATGCGTTAGAACTTGGGAGTTGAGTTTTGCTCGACCACTGATTTTCAGGGCGTTACAAGATGGTATCGGAGCATGATTTGGATTAAACTGGACCTGAGTTATGGTAACACGACGCACACTGACGCACTCTGACTTAGGAAGGGGGCGATGGAATCTAGAAATCACATTAGAATCCCAAGTTTCACCGACAGGCGAGACCGAATACTGTAATTTAGTCCACAACGTATCTTCGATCACGTGAATCGACCTAGGTCGCCTCTACGCCGTCAGTCGACGGGTTTGAGTCGTTAGTTGACGAATCCCAAACCTGAAACGGTTCCATATGGCACGAATACGAGTGTGTTGGACCACAAAAATGGACCCTGCGAGCCTAAGGACCCAAACCAATAAATTTACAGCGGAGTAATGAGAGCCAAGACCTTGGGAATGAGGATTATACGAACCACAATGACCATCAAATGGTGGGGCATTTAGAGTTTTGGACATAGAGTCGGTACTCCTACTTTCGAAAAAAATCTTACAGTATAGGAAACCCAATAAATTAATAACGTGAACCCTAAGACCTCTCTAGCTGGTATGGTCATGTGTGATGTTCTCGAGCGCAGTTAAATCAAGTTTGGGTAACTCAATTCCAATCGGACAACTTTTGACCCTAAGCGATATAACAATTTCCTGTATTAGAAATGGTATGAAATCATCTAGCGTATGAGCATAGACTTTGGATTACAACTATTGGATTACTGCTGCTCCTAAATTAAGACTAAGTTACTGGTTATACTAAGGAATGTAAAAGACTGGTTATGCTAAGAAAATTGAAAAATAATTGAAAGATAGACTTAGTTAGTTGGCTTGATTAGGTTGGAATGAGACCTCATTCCTTCGTTGGATCCCCTCGATCCTTATAGGCTTCTTTAATAACTCTTAGGAAGGTTGTTTTGATTAGTAACTATTCACGCTCAGAGAAAACTTATATATCCCTCGGATTGAACGTTAGGTCAAATCAACACACCCCCTAGAATTGTCTTCTCAAGGACTTATTACAATCGGGAACACGGAGTAGAGAAACTATATATAAGCGAAGTGTTCACGGTTTGAATCGAATTCTCAATCCTGGTAGTTACCAATGAACTCAATGCTTTGATCAAGCAGAAGGTCAGAATCAACTAGGATCAAGAGCTGATACGACAAATTTTTTGTCCTAGCTAGGCAGAAGGTCTATGTATCCGACTCAGACCCACTACACAACTTTTCTTCCGTGTTGGCCCGACCACTTATAAGCAAAAGTTTATTACTTCGTGTTTGAGAAGTGTTAAGAATATATGGCCAATAGAGATTTTCTTTTTAGGCCTAAGAAATTTCTCAAATGGGCAATAGACAGTTAGGAATTAAGTCCCGAGTCATAGACCATTATGGCGTCCATATTGTGCATATGAACTTAGAAAGATTGTCTGCCCATTAACCTATTTTATCCAAATTCCTTGTGTACTAATAATGTATAGATTATATTACGGTATTATACTGGACATGATTAATGAGGGTAAGTCGGGACCGTAGTAAAAATCCTTCTTTGGTAGAATTAGGCATCTTGCCACCAACTCACACCCGTCCCTGAAATCAACCATAACACCCATCATTTTTGGCTCATTTCTATTACCATAGGTATCAATGCTATAGTACACATCATCGATGAAAGGAAAACCAATGTATGGAGAGATCGTTTCCCATTTCATGCCAAGGATAGGTCCTAAATTTCACCTTGTTCTGACATACAGATCGATACACAAATTCTTGAACCCTGAAAGTAGAAACAATTTTTAAGGGGGGTAGAACATTATGAGCCCAATCTAATTAGGTCAGTTTTTATACACCTCTTTGATCAAAGTGGCACAGCGGAAGTGTGGTGGGCCCCTTCCCCACTGGCCCATGATCGAAGGAAATTGACCCGGGTTATACGAGAGGTTAGGTCACTAAATAGGAGCTGAACCTTCCTTAGAATGTCAATAATGAAGTTGCTAGAAGGAAAGCAATTAGGGTTTATGTATTAAACCAATCCGTATTAAAGAATAGGCCTAACAATGGGTATGAACTGAATTATAATAGCTGAGGTCAGTGTATCCACAAATCCACTCGTTAAATACAAACTTAATAGAAGCCTTAGCCAATTCTATACTATTAGAAACCTTTTTAGGATGATCTAGTAAGATATTTATTAACCCCTACGTTGGACATAGATTAAGACAAGGACTCTCTTAGACCAAGACCCAAAAGGCAACCTTACAAATAGGAAATTTGAACCTTTCAATGATGGACATTCCCTAAGCTTTTAGAGTGATCGGACCACAGAGTTATTGAAATATACAAATGTGAAGCATTCGCGGCTTGACCCAATTCTCAATCCTGGGTGACTACCAATGGATTCACTGCTTTGACCGAGCAGAAGACCATAATCCACTAGGACTAGGAAGGGATACAATGGGCCTTCTACCCTGATCAGGTAGATGATCGATGTATCGGGATCAAGCCCATTACAGCCGTCTCTCTGTGTTAGTCGACCACTGAAAACAAATATACTCCAAATAGATAAAGAAATAAATTGTAGAAAACCATCAGGGTATAAGCAAGAGGTAAAGAAATAAGTTTTTAAGGGGGGTAGACTAAAATGTACCAGACTAGCATAGACAGTATACATCCTACCACGCATATAAACTTGAAATCAATAAAACTTAGGCAAAAGGAATAATAAAAATCTTTACTCATTACCCTTAGCTAATTTCGAGAACGAAATTATTTTTAAGGGGGGTAGATTGTAACATCCCAGATTTTTGCCAAACTTGGAAATAGATGTCCTTAGACAATGGGTCGATCATAACATCTTATTAATTTGAAAGTAAAACTTACTGTAAATGGTAAATACATAAATAAAATAGGCTTTTGACCATTAAAATTTTGAAATATCACAAAATAAATAGGTTATTTGGATATATCATCTTCTCATACCCCAAAATCATATATTGCACGTTGTGTAGCTCATTCTGGATTGAAAAATACACTCATTTTAAATATCAGGTGGCGAAACCACATCAAACAGACTCAGGGGCCAAACAACACAAATCGGGAGGACCGAAGGTGGGTCCCGCACATTTTTGGCACCCCGGGGGAGAGGGGGGGGATGCCATCACCCCAGGGTCCAGAGAGTGTCCATGGCATTGCCGGATCGGCGAGGCCTCGCCGGCCAGCGGGCCACAGCGGGCAGGGCGGCCCGTTTTCTGCCCCATTTTCTACAATGTTTGTCCGACTTCGAAAAGTCATATCTCCCTCGTTATAACTCCGATTTAAGTGATTCGAAAGATAGATTGAATATTGATAAGTATAGTTTATATAAAAATAAGTAAAAAATACAATAAAAATTTTCATGTAGTTAAATATAGGTCATTGTGACAACTGTCCGAAAATCGTTAGTTTGGACAGCTGCTGATTCTAGAATTTTTAAAATTTTTTTACAACACCAAATCTAATGAAATTTGGTAGAGGTGAAGTATACTTGATGAAGAACTAGTAGAAAAATAATAAAAATATTATACTAATTAAAAGTGCTAGAAAGGGGCGTAGAACTGCCCTGAGACCTTATTCTATCGTAATTAGGGCATAATTTAGTTAAGTACTAAAATGAATAATCAGAAGAATTAGCTTGAACCACTTTCTATACGAACTGTAAGACCCAAAACCAGTAGAATCGCTAATGCTACATTTTCTAAAAACCTAGGATCAATCTCTAAACCCAGTTGCTCTCGGGAGCACATTGAAACTTTATATCGGACCTGGACCGTACGTCGAAAGTCTGATTACCATGAAACTATATAGTTATGACCACCTTACTGTGCTTGACAACCATCTTGGAAATCAAATCCAGATAGTATCCAGAAATACACAACTTGAGCCCGGAGTGAAGTGTGTGAGAAACGCAAATACCTTTAGAAAATGAACTCAGATTTAAGTGAATTGGACCGTTCACTTGCAGACCAAATTTAAGAGTTCAGACCGTCAGATTCTGACCCAATTACACCCTCAGTTCAGAGAAAATTTTCAACACATGTCAGTGCACTTGTGGCCCTGATCAAGTACCGACGACCGTTGAACTGAAACTGGTCCGCCACGGTCGATCCACAAATCCGATCGGACCGAAAACTTAACTTGACCTAGATCCAATGCCAGGGAACTTAAGTCGGACCGCATGTAGAAAAGGGGCCTCCAGAAGTGCTCCGTTGGATCGAAACAGCCACTATTTGGCTATAACCTAAGTATACCATGGCCCTAGGGCCATTCCCATCAGTTTTGGGCCTATATAAGGGCCTTAAACCCTCTCTCTCCCTTCACATACGAATTTGTGAACCCTAGAGAGAGAAGAGAGAAGAAAGAGAAGAAAGAGAGAGAAAGTGAGAGCGAGTTTGGGAGATTGTTCCTGGGATTCTTTCCTACCACTCCATGGGTTGAATCACCTCATCCGTGTCGCTATACCAATGAATTCGACTCCGTACTTGGGTAAGAAATCCTAACCCTAGCCTGTTTTGGAGATTTAAATCGAACAGATGGTGGAATAGCTAACTTATTCCCTGTTATAGGTTGTTGTGGTGCCGTAGACAAAGACTTAGTGTTTAAACTGAGTTCGTTACGAGTCTACCGGTGAAAGGTGCGGACTATAAACATTTAGGTTACGGTTTTCAAGGCTTTCAATGTCAGTTAATGATTTATGACTGACATGATTTGCTGCCACATGCTTTGTTACGATGTTCCTGCGCTTTACACCTGTATATGAACTAGGTCGAATATAGTGTATTCCATGTGTTAGTTGAAATGATTGAATGAGTTTGGAATTTGGAATCGTGCATGCCATGATTATTCATCATGAATACATGGGTGTTATATGTGTGTCAACTCCTTGGTGAAATGATTTGCCCTAACACCCGTTATAACCAACACACATCATGTATGTTGAAGTGTGTAGACTAAGTGTTCATGAGAATGTCTGAATAAATATGGAGTTTAGATTTGTGCTTACCATGATTATTAACTATGAACATATGCTTGTTGTGAATGTGACAACTCCTTTGAAAAAGTGCTTGCCATAATATATATTATAACTAGTCTAATGCATGTATGTTGAAAGGTGTAGTCTAAGTGTTTGATAAAATGCCTGAATGAGAAATCACTTGTTTAAACGTATGTAACGAGGGTGCTGAGATAGGATTCTCAATCCCCTTCTCTATAACTACAGTTTTCCTTATGTAACCTATCTTACTACTATGCGATTGATGGATGTAATGCCTATATAAGATAACATGTGTACTATGTGTTTCATGAAATGCTCATATGCTTGAAATATTTGAATTATTGTTCAATGCTGCTATGCATATCATATGTGATGTATAATTTGCAACCGAGTGTGATCGGGACTATGACTTAGTCCAGGCAATCGGTAATAACTCCCGAATCAGTGGCTGAGGTTGTTTCGCCACGTAAGACACGTTCGATGAATCCAACTCGTACTTTGGTTATCGACAGTGGTTAGGCCACACGGAGTGCTTACGCGTCAATTCAACGTGCGCTCGTACCAGTCGAGCTTGTTAAGTAACCTGATTGGCCCAATGTATGTTCACCATGTATGAACGCTACTGCTTGAACCTAAGGTACCAAACTTACCAGTGAAAAACCCGTTTAACCTTGGTACCTCGATCCGCTAAGACTCATGAGCCGGGCATGGCGGTATAGGACACCGATGTCGAGCTGTCGGCCTATGCTAGGGCGACGAGCCTCCCCGTAGTGACCAGTGAGCAACTCAAACTCGTGAGCCGAATACGGTGGTATGGGACACAGTATTCGAGCTGTCGGCCTACGATTTGGTGACGAGCCTCTCGTAGTGACCTCGAGTATACTCTAGGACTATGCTAAGGCGATGAGCCTTTCTGTAGTTACTTCGATTATAAAATAGGCCTACCCTGGCGTAGCCTGGCTGTGGTCCCCAGTCGGGTTGGTGATGAGCCTTCAAAAATGGACTGCCAGTTGGTAGGGAGTTGGTGGTAGTGACCTCGAGTATGAATTAAGTCTACGCTGAGGTGACGAGCCCCCCGTACCAACCTATAGTATAAACTCGCAAACTTGCCTATCGTATGTGATTAACTAGGATTGACGACCCTAGATGGATCATTGTTTGGGAAATGATAAAGGGAGGTACCTTAGCTTCCCAATCCTGCTGTATGAACAAACCTAATTAATTACTTGATTAACATGACCATAACATCGTACTGCATGTGCCTTTGGCGTTGGAGTTGAGTACAGAGGAAGGGGTGCATGCCGCGATCGTGAGATGATGTTCGCAGAGGGAGTGCAGGCGAGGGCATGCATCATTAATACATATCATCCTTGCATTAACCAGAGTACTTAGGAATGCTTGTTGTATTGCTTTATCATTATTGCTTGACTGAATTGATAACATGTTAGCCTTTGCGTTATAGTTCCACTGAATTAGCTACTCATTCCCACCTGGGATGGTGTTTTTAAAACACCACCCAGACTCTGGCTTGGATGCAGGTATCAGGCGGAGTCTGTGCAGCTGAAATGGACTTCGTGGATTAGGAGGAAGAATTCTCTTACGTTTAGCTCTCAGGTTGGTCTACGTTAACCTTGTTATGATTCGATGGGATTTCAGGGATATATGATTTAGTTGAACACTTCACATTTTGGTATTTTGTATAAATTGACACAAAACATGTATATGTTTAGCTCGGTTACATATTCATATTCTGGGGATTTTAAAACCACTTATGTACTTTATATATCTATCACAGTCTTCCGCTTGCTTAATTTAGTCATCCCTGGAGTATGATATGCTGTTTTAGTATAATCCCACTCATGTTCAAATGCACTCATGATAATCATCATAATCCATGTTGCATAAGTGATGCGTTGGAACTTGGGAGTTGAGCTTTGCTCGACCCCCAATTTTCAGGGCTTTACAGTATGGGTTGTTCTTGACTTGTGATTGATTGATTGATGTGATAGGTGGGTAGAGATTCTCTCTGGATTCACAATGCGCGGTGTTTCCACAAAATATATACAGGCCCACAACTCCTAGCTTGGGTATCGCATCAGTGCGCAAGATGCGACGTTGAAATTGTATTGACGGTGTGGTCGTTAGGGTACAAGTCTCAGGTTGTGTCGACTCAGATCTTCGGGATACGATTTAGGGTTGTGCGCATATGCCGATTATAGGTCGCGGGTTGCCGAAATTCGATGGGGAGGATCGCGAGAGTCGGCGGAACAGTACGAACTAGGAAATGAGCCTTATATTTGGACTCTAATTTCTCATTAACTTAAAAATTTTGGGAACTTATGCAGTCTCCGCCTTCTTAGATAGGTGCTTCGATATGATCGAAACCTATCAAGAGTCTGTCGATGGCATCAAAGATTCACTCGATGGATTGAGTAATAGACTTATTTTTTTTCTAGCCATTGATTTTTAAAATTCCAGATCCTTTGATGGGATCGAAGAATGCGCCAAAACCATCCAACAAGCTTTTTTGAAAATTTTGGAGTTTCTCGATTTGTGCTAAATAATCGAAGTCCTATTAAAATCCACTCTTTGGGATTGAAGATCCTATCGATGGCATCGACAGATGCTGGATTCCTTCGATTTGAAACTTCACTTTGAATCTTCCATTTTCTTCCTTTTGTATTCAGTTTTTTCAATCCTTTAGCACTTTAATTCTTCTTTCATGACCTTGGAATTTTCAATTCTTCCTTATGTCTTCCTTTGAGCTCTAATTCCATTACTTTAAGCGCATTTCCATCCTTAGCTCCTGAATCACCTTGCATGCATAAAACATATAATAATCTATCAACTTAACACTTGAATGCATGGAAAACTAATGCAAATGAGAGGATAAATATGTAACATTTGAGTCTCAGTAGTCATCATTCCCTCTTCCCTTTCTTCTTCCTTTTTGTCTCTTTTACTTGTCTTTTAATCCCCATGGCTGAAGGTGATAGAGACATTTCCTTAAGGGATGATGATGGTGGTGTTGAGGCTTGAGTAGTTCCATGTGTTGGGAGCTTAATGGGGGAAAGTTCTTTTATAGGGCTCTTAAATGAAGCCATGAATGGAGGGTTGGTGGGATTTAATGGAGTGGCTTATGGTAAAGTAAATGCCATTAATGGTAGCCTATCCACCATTAATGGTGGTGAGATGGGAGTTTATAGAGCTCTTAATGTTAGGTTTAGAGGGTCCATGTATGATGGACTGCTTGTGGGGATTTCTTTGATTTTAGAGAGGTTGTCTTGAGTGATCTTGCCATTGATGGTGTAATTAGCTCATCCGATGATGCATTTCATGGTCTAGATATTTAGATTATGCTAATAGACGGTCCAGATCATTTTGGAGATGATTAGATGGATGTGATGGATGGTATGGATAGCTAAATAGACTTGAATGACCAAGATTTCATGGTACCTGGGGCAGATGATGTCCTTATAGACCTAGATGTCAAGATTGTTGGGGTCCAGTCCCTTATGGTTTTGCTTTTCATGATGCACTACATGGTGCAATGAGTGTGGACGGATTCTTCCAACATCATGAGATCAATTTGTTGGATGAGGGGATGTTAATCATTAACGATCCCTTGCGTGGCCTTGGGCTTCAAATTATTGAGGGTGTCATGTTTTGTAGTTGTCATTTGCAGCCATGGGGGCACCCATTCGACGAGACTGAGCCGTTGGATCGAGATCTTGGATGTGCATGAGATACATGAAATTGTCGTTTTACTACTACAAGTGAAGCTTGGATATATAATGTCCTAGATGGGGTGAATAGACTTTCAAGTTTTAACAATTTAAACAACAATCAACTACTTCCAATTACTCAAATAAACATAGTAAAACAAGGATTAATGGATGTATCAAATCAGCTTAAGACTAAAATAGAACAATAGTGAAACATCATGTGTGGATTCTATCAAACATGTTCGCTGCAATAAGGATAGGTATCCACAATCGCTCAGCAAAATAAAATAATTATAAGAAAAAATCATTCAGCCCATTGCATACTATATATAGTGGTTCGGCTAGGTGCCTACTCCACTCCTAGCTGACTCACTCTTTCCTAGAGTGTACTGGATTTTACTATCAAAATGGTTTAAAATCGGGTTTACCATAAACCTTTATAGCTTACACAAGATCTATACATTTTACATCCACTGATGGCCTACACAAAGTCTCAGAGAGTTTGGATCTCAAACTCAATCAAGATGTCCTACATAAGGACGACACACGTATGCTCCCATCAGATGCCTACACAAGGACTTGGAGAGTTTGGTCGCTCAAACTCTGAAACCCAATTCTACACAAGAATTAATTTCCAAAAAAAATAGACTAAAAATAACTTTCTTACATAAAGTGTATAAGCCCCCTTAAATGCGCCTTATTGAAGAGCTTCCTCTATCACGAAAGCTTTTTTTTTTTTTTTTTTTTTTAAGCTCCCTTGAACTGCAAATTTGAAGTAAATGTGCCATTCTAGTGTCGTGGTACGAAAAAAGGGTAGGTGAATCCTAACTCAAGATGATGGATCTTTACGAGTACAGGTTATGATTCCCAAGGACTAGCATTCGATGCCCTTTAACACCAAAGATTTGCCATTGAAGATGAGTGTTAGGGCATTAATGAATGCTAGAGTTCATATTTCAATCCAAGCTTTAAATGCTTAATAAAGGTGCTTTGTCACAAGGATTGAATGATAAACTCCATAAGGGAAAGAGCTAGGGATGAGAGATTTTAGTTAGGGAATAACACTCTTACATAGCTGTATAAATTTCTCATTACAGGGCCTAATTACTAAACGATCGGATTTGTAGAAAGATTAAAAATAGTAATAAAAAAAATGGTTATTCATTGACCTGTCAACCTGATGTTCGACTTATTAAAATGTTCTTTGACCTGTTGATCCGAGGCTTCGACTGGTCGAAATAGTCAGAGGTGTTTATATTTGTCCAAATTTTACCACTTTTGATCTGTCAACAGCCATTTTCGACCTGTCAAAATTGACCTTCGACCTATCAAAACATCCTATCAATGGGTCGATATATGCCAGATTATGAATTTTCTTCTCTCTCCAGTTTTCGGCACTTTTAACCTGTCGACCCTTGTTTTCGATCAGTCAAAATTGACCTTCGACCTATCGAAACATCTCGTCTATGGGTCGAAATTCTCAGAAATATGATTTTTCTTTTTCTGTCTCGTTTTCGGGTATTTTGACCTATTGGACATGTATTTCGACCTATCGACCTGTCGAGGACGCTGTCCATGGGTCGACTACACCTTACATTGTGCATTTGATGGATTTTCCAAGTTTGGTTCTTTTGTACTTTTTTTTTTCCACAAGGTCCATCCTTATCTAATGGACACTTGACCTTGGTTAAATTGATTGGGGAATGTTTATGATTGTTTACGCCACCTAATGAAAGGTTTTGGGATCTTACTAGGTTGTCTAGGTTTTGACACTTGCATAAACCTTCGAATCTTCACTTCATAAGCTTTTGATATTCAAGTCTTGATATCTTCACCTTGATTGGGGCTCATTTAACTTGACAAAACTGACTGCAAGCTAATTGACAAATTAATCTATTTACAAGGCGTACACTGCATTATCTAGGGTTTGATGAGGTTTTACACCTTCATCGAGTTCATTGAAACTGACGCATGTTAGACGCAACATCATATTATTAGTGTACTGATTTGTGCATTACTTTTGTCAATCACGTGAATCCTTATGTCATGTAGTCAATTGAGTCTTTGTAAGCTGAAGACCGAAGACACAAGAGGACATGAGCAAGGAAAAAAGAACAGGTAAATGAGGTGCTTTGCTGATCTTACCCCTTGACCCAAAATAACCTTTGTACTTCTAGAAGATCCTTAACCTTATAGGTAAACCTTCTTGATCATCTCTTAGCTTTAGAAGCTTAATTGAAATATGATAAGTTAAGCTAGAAGAAGTGCGGAGCTACTGTGAAACCATATGCCTAAAGCAACAATTTTTCAAATTGTGCTCGATCTCATTGAATAATTCTTAAGGGGTCTTTGATGGCATCGAGTAAGTAACTTAGATCTGTCTAGCAGAAAGTGATATTTATATCTGAATTTCTCAATGGCATCGAGGACCCATTCGATGGCATTGAAGAGTCCCCTCGATGCCATAGAAGACCACTTGATGACATCAGGTAGAAGTGTGTAAACTATCCAACAACATTTCAACTAGAAACTTGATTTTCTCGATGTCATCGAAAGCTTGCCGTTAGAGCTTGAATTTTATATATAGGGTATTCAGTTCTTGGGCATTTGAATGGGTTTAGGGTATAATAAAACCTTAGATGATTCCATGATCATATCCCTCATCCTAAGCCTATAAACCAATGAGTTCTAAGTCATCTTCCTTACGATTAACACTCTAAAGAGTATTCCAACCTCCACCTTAAAGATGTGCTTGATCTCCATCATTTTTTAGAGTCTAGATGTAACGCCACAGTTTTTTAAACCCTAGTATACTGCTTGTTTTCGAAAAAGTTCGAGTGTTAGCCTTTAAATTTCTGTCTAAATTTAAACATGCATATCATTAATCAGAGTCAGCAGCAAAAGTAGGCGGAGTAAACCATGAATTGTATAAAAACATTCCAAACACCATAAAAATCCAAATGTAGTGCTCATACAAGACTTATACAATCCCAAATAACAAGGTTCATTAAACAAAAATATAAATCTAACATCTAGTGATGGAGCTCAATGTGGGTCGCAGGGACCTCGTCTAGATCCTCAGCTACCCGATTTGCTCTAGCACCCAGTGAATAGCATCGGCTCGTTCTACACCTGCATCAGCTGATATGGTTTGATAACATCAATGACAATCGTAGTGAGGAGTACCCTCTAAGATTACACACTCATCATTCATAATCCAGGATAGATCGCAAGTCATGAGAATGAATATATTAAACAGCGTAATCCATAATCATAATCATATATTAAAAATTAGGCCGATCAACATAATCTCATCATTAACAAAATGTAATAGCGATGGAGCTCAATGTGGGTCGCAAGGACCCCATCTAGCACATCGGCTACCCGATCTGCTCTAGCAACCCAGTGAACATCATCGGCTTGCTTTACACCTGCATCAGTTGATATGGTTTAATAGTGTCAATGGCTATCGCAGTGAGGAGTACCCTCTAAGATTACACACTCATCATTCATAATCCAGGATAGATCGCAAGAAATAAGAATGGATATATTAAACAACACAATTCATAATCATGATCATATACTAAAAAATTAAGCCGATCAACATAATCTCATCATTAGCAAAATGTAATAGCAATCGTAATACAAGTAAAAATCACATTGTACGTGAACTCCGCAAGATGGCTAGAAAATTGATAAGCGACTTCAGCTCCACCCGTAAATCACAATACAAGTGAACTCCGCAGGAGGTATAGAAAATCAACCTTTAAACCTCTACGTCACCTGGAAATCATATCGTACATAAACTTCGCAAAATCGATAAACAAACTATTGAGTGTCAAATATTGTATATTAGACTCCATTTATTACCTGATTTTACGACCATGATATCGTTTAACGCCTTATTTTAATTGTGTTTGTGATGCAAGGTGAATTTACGAGCATGGACTGAAAAGGATGCTAAAAGCATGGATTTAACACTCCGAAGTTACCAAGGCAAGGGATGGACCCCAGGGGCCGAGATCGAAGATTTTACATGTCAGAGATCCGAGAAAATCACGCCACGCACGTTAAACGGGCCTGAGAGTTAGCCAGAATGAATGATCACAGGGTTCCCACCATCCATTCGGTTCGAAACTTGATATCTAGCCTGAGGACCATAAATTAACTGTACACGTCGAATTTCAGCTCTTGGATCCTTGTAGAAGTGGCCTAACGGACAGATCAACCCATAAACCATTGATTCTGGGCCCACCTGATACTTGGTTATGCTTCAATTCAAGTCTCAACCCTTTAAATTAATTGAGGAAATGGATGGACGAAACAGATTTTCTTCAATACATCACTGTGGGCCCCACTGGAAAGTGCATGTGTACGGTGCATAGAGCTGTACACGAGTCGAGTCGAGTCGAGTATTGCCCTACTCGTACTCGACTCTTAACGACCGACCGCTGCTCGTACTCGGGCTCTACTCGGCCGAGTAGCATGACCCCCTACTCGTACTCTACTCGCCCGAGTACGAGCCGAGTACGAGTAGTAAACAAGTCGAGTCGAGTCTGAGTTTTCGAGTCGAGTCCGAGTACGAGCACACGAGTTGAGTACCGAGTGCGAGTTTTCGAGGCGAGTTCGAGTCCAAGTCTGAATTTGAGCCCAATTCGAGTAGGGTTTTCGAGTAACGAGTTCGAGCTTTGAGCCAAGTTCAAGTTATAAATTGAAATTAATTTGAATTTCAATTCGATTGTCAATTGAAATTCGAAGTTAAACGAAACAATAAAATATATAAAATGCACATAATTACATTACATTGTTACATAATTACATTAACGTATTTACATAATTACATTATATTGTTCAAAATGACAATTTATAACTAATAACCTCTATAAGATGAGTGTCTTCCTGTTCCTGTATTGTCATCTGATCCATCGGAACTGCTATCTATTTTTTCATATACAAATTGATTCACTTCCTCTGAGTCAGAAGGTGAAGAGATTTTTCCTTTGTGCTCTTCTACACTTTTAACTAGATTTTTCAAACTTGCTTTATGTGAAGAATTGTATGTAATACCCAATGCCTATAAAATTCACCAAGACGAGTCAGGAATTTCAATTTGTTACTCTTTTTCTTCTTCTTATTTGTCGTACTCGACGAGTAACTTGACTCTGCTTCAACATCGTGTTGTCTTTGACTCGAATATCGCTGAAGTCTAGAAGCATCTTCCATACTGCGTTTTATGGCGATTTGGAATTGTTCTTCCTCCAAAGCTTTTAATCTGGCTTCCTCCTCTGCATTTTTTTTGGATGTCATTTGTGTACCAGATCCAGAAGCAGAAGGTTTGGATGGAGTGAAAGGCTTTCTATTCGAATCTAACAGGGCTTGAAAAAGAATTTGGACATCTTTAGGGGCATTGGGGCATGGTTTTGCATCACCACCTCGACATGACAAGTGTAGGCGAAAACGATTAGTCTTGTGCACAAACTTTGCGCCACACAAACCACACTTAATCTTTATTTTTCCAGACCGTGGCGGTGATTCAACTAGGGAAGCATAGTCCCAAATGTTTGTCGATGGCTCAGATGACGACATATCTACATTCAATTTTTAATAAAAAAATCAGAATATTGATAAATAAATTGAACTTGATATAGCAACAAAAGAAAGCAATATAAATGTATCAAAATTCAAAAATAAAAGTAAATGAACAGGCATATGTAAATAAATATCAATGATTCAAAGTCTTCCAAACCACATTCCAAAAGGACCAACACTTTCGTGTTTGCAGTTGCAGTGAAATAATATTACAGATCATTCAACATTCAGCCAAAAAAATTGAAAAATTGAAAATAATTACTGATCTGTAGGTAGAGACTCATCACGAATCTCAATCTCCTCTTCTTCATCATCATCATTCATATCTCCTCCCCATATCGGGCGCAACCAATCTTGCGTACAAATCAACGCTTCAACTGTGTTTGGCGAAAGTGAGCTTCGATACCTTGCTCCCTGTGCTGAATGCGGATTCTGATGCCACTGTTGAAACTGGTATTGATAATATGTCCCGTGCCATCACAGATAATGTAGGGTATTTTGATTCGTTAACCCTCATCTTCCACCATTCCAACACATCAAATTCAGGTCGCACTACGATTGACTCCTTGAGGTACATTTCTAACTCTGATTCCTTAGTATCAACTCTCATTCGTGCTTGTGCCAAATATGATATGTATTCATTTAGCACATCCGGATTACCAGGTACAGAAATATCCGCATCTCTACTTTCTTCAACACCCACTGCATGTAAAGTATTAACATACGATTTATACAGATCTTCAAGGGCTTCACGAACCTTAGACGTTTCTGCTGCCGCTCTTTCAGTAGGATAAAGCTTCATGAAAATAAAGCTAACCAATCCCATATTACAATGGGGATCAAGAACAACTGCCAAGGACATCAACAAATGACATTCGTGCCAGTATTTATCGAACTTCGTCTTCATACCAACTGTCATATGACGTATGAAATCTGGACCCGCACTGGCATTTTTCTACAAAATATCCTTAATCTTCCAAAGAGACGGAAGAAACAGATTCGCGGTTGGATACTGATTCCCAGAAAAAATCTTCATGCAATCGTAGAAAACTTGGAGAAATGTGTGAACTTGTTGTGCTTTGGCCCAATCATCTGTGCTCGGCAACCAAGAATACGTTCTGTCATGCGCCACATATTCAGGAAATGCAAGCTGTAATTCTATTGCCGCATCTAACATTTCATAGGTCGAGTTCCAACGTATACAGACATCCAACTTCAACATTTTTTTAGATGACACATTCAAACGTTGGATGATGTCATTCCATACACTCAGCCTCGATGGCGACCCCCTTATATATTTCACACTTTCTCTTATGTTCTCTATAGTGTCGTCGATTGCTTTCAGCCCTTGTACAATCAAATTTATAATATGGGCACAACATCTAACCTGAAATATTTTTCCTTTAAAAAATAAATTTCCTGTAGCCCTGAACTGGTTACGTAAGCATGAAATGACACTGTCATTTGCTGAAGTATTGTCTAAAGTTATTGCTGAAATTTTCTTCTCAATGCCCCAGCCTTCTAGACAACTGTAGATGCAATCTGAAATAAGTAAACCAGTATGTGGAGGAGGAAGGTGTTTGAAGTTCAAAATTCTCTTGCATAGTTTCCAATCCTTATCGACATAGTGAGTAGTTAATGAAATGTATCCTTTTCTTTGATTGGACGTCGTCCATAAATCAGAAGTCAAAGCTATTCTGTTCACTGAAGCTAAAACTTCTTTCAGTTTCATCTTCTCCTTTACGTACATCTTCATGCTTTCTCTCTACACTGTGACGCGGGAGACATTCTCGACCCGAGGGTTAAGGAATTGACAGAAAGCCCTAAACCCTTTACTTTCAATCATTCTGAAAGGTTTTTCTTCCAAAATCACTAATCTAGCAAACCACTCATTCAGCTTATCCTTGTCAAACTTATGAGTGGATACTACGCCTTGGGAGTCGTCCCCTTCTGACTTCGTAAATGACAGCGTCTGTTGGCCGGGAGGAGGGAGTCTTGCTTTCTTAGGACACGTCTTCAAATGTCTAATTAGATGTGTCGTAGATCCTCCTGGAATCTTGCTAAATAACCCTTTGCAGTTATTACACTTTATCTTCTGTACACCGTTAACTGTCACATCTTCGAAATCATCCCACACTGCTGATCTCTTCTTCTTCCCTTTGCATGCGGTTGACGTGTCTGTCTCCCTCTACTATTAGAGGAGATGTGGCCGATGCACCCATTCTAGGCGTATTTGGGCTTTCGTCTTGACTAGCCATCTATAAAATAAAGTTCTCGATATGTTATACGGCTATACCTAGGGTCCTAGATGGCTAGACGGCTAGACCGCTAGACGGGAATAATTACTTAACTGTCTAAATCAGTCACCCATTCAAAGTTAGATGGATTGTAATGCTTCATTTTCCAATTTAAATGCTACGCCGAAATTCCGGCAGCATCTCCCCTTATCTCTCCAGAATATATTAATCTTGTATTTGATTCTCATGTCAATCATCAACACAAAGTGTGGACATTTGACGACAAAAAGAAATACATGAAATATATCCAGAGAGAAAAAGGAGAGACGAAACCAGAACAGGCATATGCATTTACATTAGAATAAATAAAGACATTACAATCTATCTAACCCTGAACTGTCCAAAAAGGGACAATTTGAACGATTTCTATGCATCCAAGAACACACTGAATCTATGTCTGGCAACATAGAAATCTTCAAATGGGCAACTGATTATCCTATACTACAAGTCTACAACTAGAACAATACAAATAATTCATATCTATGCAAACAAAGGAGCATGCTGAAATTGACATTTATCATATAGCTAACTAATAACAATTAACAATATGTCAAATGAAAAGCCAAAGGCATCTTAATGTGGTGGCATTTAACACTAACAAAGTAAAAAGTAAACTGTCATTTATAAAGTAAATTAAGTCAATTCAATGTATGTATTGTATATCTATCTATTTTGCCCTCTCATTTTAATGTGTGCCAAAAAAATGAAGCATATCCAAATCTAAGTAAACACGCCCGGCCAAACAGGCCCTAAAATTGGTGGGCGACTGGGCGTTCGCCTGGCCAAACAGGCCCTAAAAGTGGTGGGCGACTGGGCGTTCGCCCGGCCAAATAGGCCCTAAAATTGGAGGGCAAGTAAACAGTACAGTGGTCAGTGGGCCCCAGAAAGTTTTTAATGGTGGGCGACTGGGCGTTCGCTCGGCCAAACAGGCCCTAAAATTGGATCTAATCCCATCCAGTTCGCCCGGCCAAACATGCCCTAAAATTGGAGGGCAAGTAAACAGTACAGTGGGCCCTAGAAAGTGTTTAATGGTGGGCGACTGGGCGTTCGCCCGGCCAAACAGGCCCTAAAATTGGATCTAATCCCATCCAGTTCGCCCGGCCAAACAGGCCCTAAAATTGGATGGCATTGGCAAGTAAACAGTACAGTGGGCCCTAAAAAGTTCAATCGTACCGACTGGACGTTCAATCCCCCTCCAACGATCTTAATCCCACAATTATATTAGCAATTTCTACTATATATTAGCAATAAAAAATAAAAAATCAACCCTAAGCCTTACCGGGCGAGCAGAAGAGAGACGACCGACAGCTGCGTGCAGGGCAGGGCGATGACGGACGACGGAACGAGTGGCAGTGACGAGCTGAGGCACCGGAGAGGACGCAGGGACGAGCGGCAGGGTCTAGCACCGCCAGACAGGGGACAGGGGCGAGTGAGAGAGAGAGAGAGAAGAAGAGGGACGGCCGGACGGGCTCTGGCCTCTGGGCTCTGGGAGAGGGAGGGAGAGAGAGAGAGAGAGAGAGAGAGAGAGAGAGAGAGAGAGAGATATTTTGAAAGCTCGCTGGGAGGGAAGGGGTCGGGCGCTGCTTGAAAACGACGAGTGGGGTAGGTTTTTTTTTTCGGGCGTTTATATACACTTGTACGAGTCGAGTACGAGTCGAGTACCGAGTCGAGTACCGAGTCGAGTACCGATAGACTCGTACTCTACTCGTAATCTAAACGAGCAGTGAAAACCCGCTCGTACTCGGCTCTAACTCAGGCGAGTCGAGTACGAGTTGAGTATTCCGAGTCGAGTCGAGCGAGTACTCGAGCCATAGTCTGCTTGTGTACCTATTCACCATTGCCCCTTGGACATGGTTGGATGATGGAATCCTTTCTAACATTCATACATCTTTCTGACTAGTTGTAGATTGGTTTAATTCGGTTGTTTGCTTTGTCTCATGGGCATGGTTTTGTGATGGAATCAACTCTAATTCTCATACCTTTCATCTCTTTGATAATTAGAACAAAGGAAGTTCAAATTGAGCTTTAGTGTTGTATCTTCCAACTGGATGAAGATGGGACTCGAAGTCCAGTTGAGTTCATGAATCAATCGTAGATCTCCCTGATCTCTACAAGTGGATCCTTTGAATCCCTAGTTTCCTACCTTTGAATTTCACAAGTTTTAGATTGCTATTTCACCATTATTCACTCATATTCACCTGATTTAGATTTCATCTTATTCTAGTTATAGTTCTGGTTACTTTCAGAATACGTACAAGGTTCAATCCCTGTGGATTCGACCTCGGTCTCACCGAGATTATTACTACATTACAACCCTATACTTGGAGTGTGAACAAGTTTTTGGCACCATTGCCGGGATTGACAGTTGCATTTTTCTGAATTTAACTAGTTTTAGAATTAGGTTAAGATTAGGGTTTTTCTTGATTTAGGTTTTCTAAAAACCAACCTAATTTTTCTGTTTTTGGCGCCATTGCCGGCCACCCATGAGGCCCACCTTTGCCGACTTCCAGCAAGTGGCTGGACGGTCCAGCACTGCTGGTACCGTCCAGCAGACCTGGATTAAGAGAAAACACAAATATCAGAGTCATTGAAAGCTTGGTGGGCCACACGTGTGGACCCACTTGATATATCTGCTTCATCCCCACTGTCCAACACTTTTGGACAGTGGGTCATTAGATCGTTTTGATCAGGGTCCCGCCTTGATGTATTTGTTTACCTGCACATGTGGGGCCTGCCTTGATTTGGTGCGTTGCACCTGCACCGTCCATTGGCTGGACGAGGGCCCCACAATGATGTATATGTTGTAATTCCACAATGTCCAGCAGCTGGACGTGTAGGGACCACTGAGGTATGTGTTTCATTCCCGCCGTCCATTTGGACGGTGGGATCCACCATGTCGCATGTGTGTATTATGCAACCACGCCGTCTATCCTTTTTGCAGGGTGTGGAACCACCCACACGTGTTGCACGTGTGAGGGTGTGCCCACCTTGCTGATGTGTTAACCATCCATCTATGAGGGACAAACCGTGATGTAGGTGATTTATCACAGTGATATAGGCCACATGTGGGGCCTATAATGATGTATGTATTTTGTATCATCACCGTCCAGATTACTGGACGGTGGGACCCACCGTTGAAGTATGTGTTCTATCCAACCATCAGTCCCTTTTTAGGATGATGGGACCCACCCTACACGTGTGACACAGTGCGACGTGGGGCCTACCTTTGATGTATGTATTTTACATCCAGGTCGTCCGTCCACTGACTGGACGTGAGCCACCATGATACATGTGTTGCATCTGCACCGTCCCACCTTAGTGCATATGTTTTATGACCACGCTACTCGTCCATTTTCTGGGCGTGGGACGAGGTATGTGTTATATCCCAAACCGTACATCTGTGGGCCCCCCTCATGATATACATGTTTTATCCCTACCATCCAGATGGGCTGGACGGTGGGGCCCGCTGGAATGTGTGTGTGGCACCCACACGTTGGGCTAACAATGATCCAGACCGTCCGTCCGCCCACTAGACGAGCAGCCATAGCTACTTTGGTGATGTCATCACGTTGTATGTGTTTCTCATGCCGTCCATCCATTTTGAGTCGTGGCCCACCCCAAACGTGTGACACGTGTGGGCATGTGGGACCCACGTTGATGTATATGTTCTATACCCACACTGTCCAACTGACGGACATGGGACTCCACCGTGATATATGTGCCTGCTCCTCACCATCCAGTAGGTCTGGACGGTGGGAAAATACAAAATATCAGCTTGATACTCTGGTGGGCCACGCACGTGTGGACCCACCTTGATGTTGTTGATCCTCATCATCCAATCTCTGGACGGTGGGGAAAGCAGATTGGCTGGAGTACCCACACACCACCTATATTGTTGTTGTATATCATCAGCAAGTTCCATAGGCCCCAACGTGATGTACATGTTTCATCACTTCCATCCACACCGTCCAGTCCTTGGACGGTGGTGGGGCCTACCTATGACGTATGTGTTTCATTCATACCATCCACTGTCTAGACCCCTAGACAGTGTAGCCCACCCTGATGTAGTGTTGTGTCCACTCCGTGCATTCATGGGTCCCATGTGAGGCCACCATGATTTATGTATTCTATATCCCCACCGTCCACTTGATTGGGACAGTGGGATGCCACCATGATGCTTGTGTTTCACAGCCCCACCGTCCATCTGGACGGTGCTGTGAGGGCCAACCATGGTGTATATGCTTTGCAGCCACCGTCTCCCCCATGGGACTCCATCGCAATGTATATGTTTTATCCATCCCATCTGTTCTGATGGGCTGGATGTGGGCCCATTATGATGTACATGTTTTATCTACGCCGTCCAAGGAACGTGGGCCCAACATGATATATGTGTTGTATCTACTCCATCTGGCTACGAGAGACGTGGGGCCACCGTTATGTATGTGTTGTATAATCCATCCGGCCATGGACGGTGGGCCCACCTGTTGTGTAATTGCAGGGCCCACCATGTTGTACGTGTTTCATCTATGCCGTCTACTTGTGCGGCCCGCCGTGATGAATGATTCAGGTTGCCCATCCATTTTTCCCGGGTGATGGGCTGCCCCATTAGCCCCATTTGGCAAGGCCTGATGCGATGTAATGAGGCCCATTGTGATGTATTTGGGCCCCAGGCGTGAGGCCCATTGTGATGTATACGAGGCCCAATGTTGTGGCCCATGTAATGTGGTCCACTTGATGTATATGAGGCCCATGTAATGCGGCCCACTTGATGTATATGAGGTCCATGCGATGCAACCCACTTGATGTATATGAGGCCCATGTAATGCTGCCCACTTGATATATATGAGGCCCATGCGATGCGGCCTACTTGATGTATATGAGGCCTATGTAATGTGACCCACTTGATGTATATGAGGCCCATGCGATGTGGCCCACTTGATGTATATGAGGCCCATGTAATGCAGCCCACTTGATGTATATGAGGCCCATGTGATGCGGCCCACTTGATGTGTATGAGGCCCATTATTGTAGCCCGTGTGAGAGGCCCATTGTGATGTATATTAGGCCCATGTGGTGAGGCCCATTATGATGTATATGTGACCCATGTGTGAGGCCCATTGTGATGTGTTTAAGGCCCATATGATGAGGCCCATTGTGGTGTATTTGAGGCCCTTGTGTGAGGCATGGGCCCCACTATATGTTTGGCCCTATGAGGGCCACTCCTTGGGAGCAGTGTTGGTTAAATATCCACATTGATGGGCAATGATGGTTAAATGTCCACATTGTGACCTTCCCTTAGGCCCTTTGTTAGGCCGATTATCAATGCTGATTATTGATACTGATTATGAGTATGCGACAGCATAACATCATGATACACAGCCATATGCATCATTTGCACGTTTGTTATGAGGTGTGGTTGACCATTGCATATGCCATAGGGTAGGTTGTTTATGGGACTCCCTGATAGGCGAAGTTGTCCCACATGAGCGCGCAATATGCACAGGTTTGATGCATGACTGGATGGTATGACTCATACATTTTGTATTTTATGATATGACCACCGTATGCCCTAGCTTTCTGGTTTTAGAAACTGACTTGTTTATTTAGAATTCTTCCTTTTTTTAAAACATAGTTTACTTTATATTTCTAGGCTTTCTGGTTTTAGAAACCGACTTGTTTGTTTTGTTTTGTAGGATCTTGATTTAGGAACTTCTCATCTGGTAACCTCTTTCCAACTCCTCTTTCTATTCCTAGATTTTTATTCTTTTCCCTCTTTTTTGGTTAGGTTTAGAATATGAATTGAGGGCTGCGAGTGTTTCATGCCCAAGTGGGCTCATGACAACACTCGACGTCTCTTGACTGAAGGAGGATTGGTTGAGGGGTTGACTATTCATCGCAGGACTAGACATCGCTCGAAATTCCCTGAGTTAATTGAAGTGATGGCTGAAAACCAACCTTTTCTACCCCAATCTAGGGTGGAGGACATCTAGGATGAGAATGAGGTGCATCAAGCACCCCCTCCTCTTACTTTACTAGATTATTTACAACCGGCGGGGGTGAGTACGCCCTCATGCAAGGTTTTTCCTGAGAATGCAGGACACATGGATATCAAGCCAGGAGTGATCCAACTCCTTCCTAAATTTCATGGGCTTGAGTTAGAAAATCCATATTTACATCTGAAAGAGTTTGATGAGATCATAGCTACTTTATACTTTCCTAACTGTCTGATGACACAGTCAGGTTGAAACTCTTTCCCTTTTCTTTGAAAGAGAAAGCTAAGACGTGGTTACATTCACTATGTCCTCGATCTATTGGCAGATGAAATGACATGACAAGGGAGTTCATAATGAAAATTTTCCCATACCATAAGACGAACACCCTTAGAAAGTCAATCATGAACTTTGCCTAAAGGGAAGATGAAACATTCTTCCAATGTTGGGAGCGGTTCAAGGATCTTGTCAGTTCATGTCCACAACATGGTTTTGAAACGTGACGCATCACGAACTTTTTCTATGATAGACTGACATCTCCTAAGCGCCGATTAGTCGAGACAATGTGTAATGGGGAGTTTATGAATAAAGGTGTCGATGAGGTGTGAGACTACTTTGATAAGCTTGTTGAGAACAAACAATATGGGACATCTCCCCTAAACCGAGTACTACGTCTAGGCCGACTCATTCCAAGGAAAGGCGTAAAATGTTTCTCCTGAAAGAGGATGATGATATCAATGATAAAGTGGCTAATCTTACCATGAAACTCGAGGCCATGGAATTAAAGAAGGATAAGGTTAAGGAAACTGTTTGCGGTATTTGTGCTTGCAACATTCACACTACTGAAAATTGCCCAACTATATCTGCCTTTCAAGAGGTATTAAATGAGCAATCCAATGCCGTAAGCAATTACCAAAGACCTTTCAGTGGGTCCACCTCTAACACATACAATCCTAGTTGGAGAAATCATCCAAACTTCAGTTGGAGGAATGGACAAACCGCTACACCTTAAGGTTTCCTAAATCAAATTCTAATTTAAGAGAAACCTCAAGAGGATTCGGTTCTAAAACACTTTCAAAAGCAAGAGCTTTTCAATTAGGGTATGCTACAGGCCTTTCAAGACCTTACAAAGTGATATAAGGACTTAAGGCTGAAAATACGATTGGGAACAAGGGGAGCTTCCCAGCTCAACCTCTTCCCAATCTTAAACCGGAATATGAAGTTAGCGACCCAAACTCTTCAAATCAGATGGAGCAAGCTAAATCCATCACCACTCTTAGGAGTGGGAAGATCATTGACAAAACCATTCCGGTTAGGGCTGAAAAGCTTAAGGACCCGAAAGTGGACAAAGAAGATGGATCGAGTCATGCTCTACCAGAGTTAGAACTGGAACCTCAAGGGAAGCCAGTTTTGGTTGCACCAAAACCTATCTCTAACTCTCAGGATATTCTAGTGGTGTTGAAATAAGTGAAGGTCAACATTCCTCTACTTAATGCTATGAAACAAATACCTTCGTATGCCAAATTCCTGAAAGATTTATGTACGACTAAAAGATGACAAAATATTCAAAAGAAAATCTTCCTTACTAAGAAAGTGAGTGCCATCCTAAAGCAAGATGTGTCGCAGAAATTCAAAGATCCCGGTAGCCTAACCATATCATGTGTAATCGGAGACTATCGAATTGAGCATGCACTTCTTGACTTAGGAGCGAGCGTCAATCTAATTCCCTACTCGGTATACAAATAGTTAGGTTTGGGTGAATTAAAACCCATCTTAACTATACTACAACTTGTTGATCGCTCTGTTCGTGTACCAAGAGGGATAATTAAGGATGTGTTGGTCCAGGTCGATAGATTTTACTACCCTTTAGATTTTATCATCCTAGATACTAAGCCCATCGGTAATATGAGCACTCAAATTCCCGTCATCCTTGGTCGCCCATTCCTTGCTACCTCAAACGCAAATATCAATTGCAGGAATGGTGTCATGAGTATGTCTTTCAGGAATATGACATTAGAAATGAATATCTTTTTCAACACAGGCAAACAGTTAGAGGATGATGGCAATTTCCACGACATTAACATGATTGATACCTTCGTGGAAGATAGGACACCCTTTACCTTATCCTCTGATCCTCTAGAGACGTGCCTGACCCACTCTCATGATTTTGATGATGACATGATTAGGGAGACATGTGCCATGCTTGATGTTGTGCCAGTACTTAAAGTTAACCGGTGAAGGCCACAATTTGAAGAGTTGCCCCAAACTAACGAAGTGCCTCTACCGTCTAACCTCAAGCCACCGAAGCTTGACCTAAAACCTTTGCCCTTTGATTTGAAATATGCATATTTAGGTCAAGATGAGATATACCCGGTGGTTGTGAGGCCCATATCCTAGACCGTACTGTTCCATAGGCTTCTGCGGTCCTCCTGGTCGAATTCCGGCGACTCGCGACGTGTAGATATCAGTTGCGTATGACCTGAGTCGTATCCTGTATTCCAGAATCGGCTTGACCCGAAACTTATACCCCTACG
>JAJHSJ010000006.1:52022441-52196209 GCA_021015155.1 Magnolia officinalis
ATGTGGATACCAGAGACCCAGTTTAGCAGAACTTGCGACATATCGCATAATCCGCTTAACAACAATTAAGTGAGATTCTTTAGGATTTGACTGATAACGAGCACAAATACCAACACTCAAAGCGATATCTGGTCTACTTGCAGTCAAATAAAGCAAACTACCAATCAAACTACGATACAATTTAGGATCCACATCATTACCTGTAGAGTCTTTTGAGAGTCTTAAAGTTGTACTCATAGGAGTATCAAAATTTTAACCATTCTCAAATCCAAATTTCTTAATTAAGTTCAGAGCATATTTGGTTTGAGAGATAAAAATTCCATCAGGTTGTTGTTTTACTTGCAACCCTAGGAAATAATTTAATTCTCCAACCATGCTCATTTCGAATTTAGACTTCATTAAATTTGCAAACTCAACAGTCATGTTAGTACAGGTTAATCCATAAATAATATCGTCAACATATATTTGAACCATTAGAATATCATCGTTATGTTTCTTAACAAAGAGCGTCTTATCAACACATCCCATCTGAAAATTATAACTCAGTAAAAACTTAGTCAGTTTTTCGTACCATGCTCTGGGAGCTTATTTCAGACCATAGAGAGCCTTCTTAAGACGATACACATGATCAGTAAATTTAGGATCTTCAAACCCTGTAGGTTGTTCAACATATACCTCTTCATGTAAATCACCATTCAAAAAGGCACTTTTTATATCCATTTGGTAAATTTTAATCTTCTTAAAACAAGCAATGGAGATAAAAAGACTGATTGATTCAAGACGAGCTACAGGGGCAAATGTTTCATTATAGTCAATACCTTCAATTTGTGTATACCCCTGTATACCCCTGTACAATTTGTGTATAAAAAGACTGATTAATTCAAGACGAGCTACAGAGGCAAATGTTTCATTATAGTCAATACCTTCAATTTGTGTATACCCCTGTACAAATATTTCAAATAATATTTTCAAGTTCATCAGATTTGTTTTTGAAAATCCATTTCGTTCCAATAATATGTTTATCTTTAGGTCTATGAACAAGGTACCAGACATCATTTCTGACAAACTGATTAAGTTCTTCCTGCATCGCAACTATCCAGTTTTCATCCGAAAGTGCTTCTTTCACGTTAACCGGTTCTATCTGGGATGTAAAGCATACGTAGTTACATATGTCCTCTAATTGTCTACGAGTGCACACACCAGTGAGAGGGTTTCCAAGTATTTGAGAAGTTGGATGATCTTTAACAGTCCTTAATTCAGAATTAGTTTCACTTGATGAAGTTTCTTGTTTTTCAAGTATAAGAACTTCATCATTATCTGAACTAGGGACAGGTGTATTCAAATGATCGTCAATCACAACATTTATTGACTCTTGAATCACACCGGTCCTGTTGTTCAGAACACGATATGCACGACTATTTAAAGAATATCCTAAAAAGATCCCTTCATCACTTTTAGTGTCGAACTTTCCCAAATTTTCACGGTCACGCAAAATATAGCACTTGCTACCAAAAACTCGAAAGTATTTGACAGAAGGCTTTTTCTCAAACCACATTTCATAAGCCGTTTTATTATTAGATTTGTAAATATAAACACAGTTAATAATGTAGCAGGTAGTATTCATTGCTTCAGCCCAGAGATTCCTAGAGAGCTTCATGCTATTTAACATAACATTTCCTATTTCTTGAAGCACTCTATTTTTCCTCTCGATAATTCCATTTTGTTGAGGAGTCTTAAGTGCAGAGAATTCATGCGATATTCCCTGATCGTTACAGAATTTCTCAAAATCACTATTTTTAAATTCGGATCCATGATCACTACGGATCTTGTTAACTTGAGAACATTTTTCAGTTTGAATCCGTTTTATAATCTTTTTCACTTCATCAAGGTTTCTGATTTGTCCCTCAAGAATGAAACCCAAGTGTATCTTGTATAATCATCTACAATAACTAAGATGTATTTTTTGCCACCTCGACTTTCCGTTCTTGTTGGTCCTATAAGATCCATGTGGAGAAGCTCGAGTGGTCTTGTGGTGGTATTGGAGTTCACCTTTTTGTGAGAGCTCCTAGTTTGTTTACCATACTGGCATTCACCACAAATCTTGTCTACTTTTTGCATCTTAAGTAGACCTCTAATTAGTTCTCCTTTGCTCAATCTGTATAAATTTCGGTAGTGTACATGTCCGAGGCGTTTATGCCATAATTTTGTCTCATCGGTATGGACCATGTAGCACGTTTGTTTAGATAAGCTAACATCGCTTACTATATAGCAGTTTTCAAAAGTTCTGTGACCAGTTAATATTACAGAACCCTGTTCGTTTATAATTTCACAACCTTGATTAGAAAATTTAACATTATGGTTGTTATCGCATATTTGAGATATGCTCAACAGGTTGTGTTTTAAACCCTGAACATATAAAACATTTCTAAATAATGGAAGGTTATAGAGTTGGACCGTACCTTTGCCAATTATCTTGCAGTTGCTACCATCACCAAATGTGACTGACCCATCAGTCATATCTTTAAGATCGGTGAATAGCGCCTTGTCGCCTGTCATATGTCTGGAGCATCCACTATCAAGGTACCATTTCGAATGGCTTGTAGCTTTGAAAGTAGTGTGAGCAACCAAACAGGCAACCTTAGGAACCCATTTCAGAACTGTTTTGGGTTTAGGAGAATAGTTGGTCTTCTTTTGTTTACAGTTGTAAGAGTGACCTACTGAGTTAGATTTTAATAGCTCCTTAAGTAAATCAACAATTTTTTCAGCTAGTGGGTTTCGAATCTGATTTTTGAAATTTATATAGCTGCTTTTGGGTTTTTGAAAAGTTTTTGTATTTTTAGAAAAAACTTGACTAGTACCTTTTCCTTTTGAGTTAGAAGTCTCTCCTTTAACAAAATTGAAAGGAGTATTCTTCTGTTTAGGAGACGTGTTTTTATCATAGCCCAACCCGGATCGATCGCCACATTTTCTTGATCCGGATAATAATTTTTCTAATTTTGGATCACCTTGGGCATATCTCCATGTGTCCTTCAAACTCAGAAGAGAAGATACTTCATTTTTAAGTTTCTCATTTTCAATTTTCAAATTTTCAATCAGGGAGGTTTTGAATTCCAGATCACACTTTGATTTTTCAAAACTATCTAAAATTAGGGATTTTTCTAAAACAAGGGTTTCAAAACATTCTTTGAGTTTAAAAAACTTTTCTTTTTGAAGTTTAAGTTTGACAGCAATTTTACAACTTTCCTTATATAAGGCATTGTAAGCATCTTGAAGATCTTCATCATTTTCATGATCACTATCCAAATTTTCTTCACTTGTTGAATCATCGTAATCTGAAAAAGTAAACTTGGTTAGAGTCATAAGGGCCTTAAGTTCACTGCCCGACTCGGTTTCTGAATTTTCTGATTCAGAAGAGGCTTCAGAATCAGACGATTCATCCCAAGTAGCCAACATACCCTTCCTTTTGGATCTATCCTTTTTAGGACATTTGTTTGCTAAATGCCCATATTCTTGAGAGTTGTAACATTGACTATCTTTCAAAGACTTCCAAGTTTTAGACTTAGGTTTAGAACGTTTCTTTTCATTTGCTTTTTGAAAGTCGACTCTTTTCTTACTTTTGAAAATCTTATAAAACTTTTTCGCCAAAAGGGCCATATCATCTTCAGAATTTTCTGAATCTAAAGTTTCTTGAGTAATACCTTTAGATGACTTCAAAGCAATAGATTTACCTTTAGGAGCTTTAAAACTTAATTCATAGGTTTGTAAAGAACCAACTAATTCTTCTACCCTCATATTATCCGTATCACGAAGTTCCTGGATTGCGGTTACCTTATAATTGAACCGTTCAGGAAGAGAGCGTAGTATTTTTGCACACACTTTACTTTCTGGGATCATATCGCCAAGACCCCACATTGAGTTTACAATGTCATTCAATCTAGTGTAAAAGTCCATAAACATTTCATTTTCCTCCATATGAATTTCTTCAAATTTAGTTGTGAGGAGTTGGACTTTAGATTTCTTGGATGTACCTTCGTGTGTCATTTCTAAAATATCCCAAGCTTGCTTTGCAGTATCACAGGATATGATTCTTTTGAACTCATCCGGTGATAGTGCGTTAGCATTTGCACTACTCTCATTTTTCTGAAGTGTGGTCCATTGGAAATACGGTGTAATTTTCATAGATTTTGAACCATCAACACCAGTTACTTCCATGATAGGAGGATTCCATGCAGTCACTGTGGCTTGCCACACACTTTCATCCATTGATTTGAGGAAGATCCTCATTCTGGCTTTCCAATAGGCATAGTTGGAGCCATCAAAGGGTGGAGGCCTAGTAACTGAAAGGCTATCAAAATTTGATATCTTTTTATATAGCTTAGATCGTTAGCTCAGGAAATAAATCCAAATAAAAAGCAACAGAAATGAGCTATTAGGCTCTGATACCACTTGAAAAGGCCAAGCTATATGTCCTAGAGGGGGGGGGGGTGAATAGGACTATGCCAAATTAAATTAAAATCAGCGGAAATAAAATAAACCAATAGCCTTACAGTTATAAATCAATTCACAATGCTGAAATCAAATCACCTTGATAAATAAGTATTGAGAGATTGATACAAATTCAGTTCGAAGGACAACCTTACACCATAATAAACAAGGGCTTATGGTAGGACAACCTTATTTCTAGAACATCTTTTGGATCAAGGACTCAATTTTAATAGAAATAAATGAAATAGCAAGGAATTGAAATTAAATGCAGAAATATAGATCTAAATTATTACAACAATCCCCACACTTGCTTGAAATGTAAATAGTTACAACATTCACATCCACTTGTACATTCCACACAATTGAATGATAAAAATATGAAAATTAAGCAAGCATTCAATCCACAAGACAAAGAGTTATAGTGGTTCACCTGTGTGTACACCAACTGTCTTTCAACAGCCACACAAAAAGCTACTCCACTCCTAATATCCTCACACAGGGGATATTAGCGTTCACTATCAAATAGGTTTTCACAGGTTCACCCAAAACCTTTACAATTATGTCTTTTTCACTCGGGCTTACACAATTCAAAAACCCCTCTTTTCTGAGTTTTCTGGCTCTCCTCAGATAACCAATACAATGAGATTTTTCTGGCTTAACCTTAAACAAAACTAATACAATGAGATTTTTCTGGCTTAACCTCAAACAAAACCAAAAGTAATGAAATTTTACAGAATTGTAAAATACCTGGATTTCTCCTTTTCGTAGCAGCCCGGTAGAACCAATCGGAGTAGATGATTGAATGTCAAAGTTCAATTTCCAATACTCACTTTAATATGGTTCTAAATTCTAATAGATTTTAGATTTTAACTAGTTGGGCGTAGCTATATTTGATTTTGATTCCAAGAAGAAGGAATAAGATAATTCCTCTTTTCAAAATAAGATTGGAATACAGAAACAAAATCAAATTAAATAAGCTAGCAAAAAAGAATATTAAATAAGCACAACTTAGCTTAAAATAAACACAGACTTATCTCAGAGTGATCACTTGAAATTTCTTGAATTGAATCGAGTTGAATATTAAAAACTCTGAATTTCGTGTTCAATTTATAGGAACAAAAATCGCTTCTACGACTGGTCTTAGAAACCTTCGACTGGTCGCAGCTCTAACGAATATTTGAAATTTTAAGCGCGATCTTTGAAAGTCGTTCCACGACTGGTCGTGGGAAGCCTACGACTGGTCGTGGGTCACCTACGACTGGTCGTAGATCTCTACGACTGGTCGTAGGACCATAGATTAGGTTGTTGGACTTTGAGTCGCAGCTCTACGACTGGCCGAGAACGAGTCGAAGACACTCCTACGACCGGTCGAAGGACCTCTAGGACTGGTCCTAGGTGTACCAAAAAATTCTGAAAATCTTCAACAACTTAGGACTGGTCGTGGAATTTCTTGGACTAGTCGAACCAATGCTAGGACTGGTCGAATAGGAGCTAGGACTGGTCGTAGAATAGACCAAACTTATGTAAAATAAATATTTGATTTATGTATCCAAAGTGACCTACTTATAAGGTCAACCTAAGGTCAGTCAAACCTGAAACATGTCGTATGGACATTGAACTTCAACCATTCAACGAATGTAGATATTTGAACCATATCAGGCTTGAGATCTTGAACTTGTTGTAGCTTTAATCTTGAGATCTTCATCAGTGTGAAAACTACTTCATGCGTTGCTTATTAGTCTTGAAGTCATTTCTTGAGTTGTTTCTTGAGACTTGAACTTCAACATTGTAGCTTCTTGAACTTCAACATTGTAGCTTTAAACATTGATAGGATGATGAAGTACACTTTGTATTTCTTAAAGACATCCAATGTCATGAAGTGTTTATGCAGTGTCTTGAATACATATAAACTATCATACAAACACAAGACACAGATAGATGTTTTGACACAACAAAATTTGACAACCAAAGGAGCATGAGACCATAGCACTTACAGAGGCCCGCCAGAAATCCTCCATTGAGTTGAAACAATGTCACTTTGGTTATAACCCAATTATACCTTGACCTTAAGTCTAGTTTAGTGCATTTTTTGGCTATATAAAGACCCTAGAACTCTCTCTCTCACAGCCATACGAATTTGAGAGAAACCCTAGAGAGAGAAGTGAGAAAAGAGAGAGAAAGAGTGAATGAAGTGGGAGAAACTCCCTGCTACTGTTTCCTGCCGCTACCCAAGCTCCACCACTCCATTCTTGTCACTTTCCCGGTGATACCGACTTCATTTTGAGGTAAGAAACCCTAACCCTAATCTGTTTTGGGGTGTGAAGGTTGTAGGTTATGAAATAGCTAACCTATTTCATTCTTTAGGCTACCAAACTACCGAATACGGAGGCTTAGCAAACCTAGCTGATTCGTTGCGATTCTACGGTATAAGGTGAGGACTTTAGGTGTATAGGTTACGATTTTCAACACTTTCAATGTCAGATAATGATAGATTCATGATCTGCATGCAATTGCACATGTACAAAGTGCTGTTTGTTTCCCATTTCGATTAAAGATGTAAAATATGGAATTTCACATATTCTAGGTATTTGTAGAAAATACCATATACGTATAAATTTTGGAAATATGTTTGCCATGATTATTTGTTTTATGAATATACGATATATGGATAAAATACTTATTTGGCAAAAGGATTCGCCCTAATACATGTTTTGGCTAATATACACTATGTATGTAGAAATAGTGTATTGTAGAAAGTACCGTATACGTATAACTTTTAGACATGTGTTTGCCATGACTATTTGCTGTATGAGTATATTATATATGCGTAAAATACTTGCCTGGCGGAAGGACTCGCCCTAATACGTGTTTTACTAACATACACTATGTATGTTGAAATAGTGTATTCTAAGTGTTTGTGAAAATGCTTGTGAGAGTAAGTGTTTGGATGATGGTGCCTTAGGTAGGAGTTGAGATGGGATTCTCAACTACCTTAGAGACATGTATGATTTCCTCCATGTGGTTGTTTACCTTAACCGCTTACTTATGAAATATATGTGTTTGTAGTTCCTGTTTATATGGTGCTTTATAACATGTTTTACAACATGGTTTACAACATGCTTTATAATATGCTTTATGACATACTTGTTAACTTACTTTAATTACTTTGTTCATTATACTTTACTCCACATGCTGTGAATAAGGATTGAGTTTGGGACTATGTTTACAGTCCAAACAATCGGTACCAGACTTGAGTTCGTGGTTGAGATTCAAGTCGCCACATAAGATGTGTTTGACGAACTCGAGTCATACGTCAGTTGGCGACAGTGGTTAGGCCACGCGAAGTACTATGCACTTCATGTCGTTCAGCGGATTGTGCGCTCGAGCTAGTCAGGCTCGTCAAGTAATCCGATATGTCTAATGTATGTTCACCATGTTTGGTCGGTACCGCTTGAACCTAGGGTACCAAACTTACCAGTGGAATCCCGTTAACCATGGTACCTCGATCCGGTAAGACTCATGAACCGGGCATGGTGGTATGGGACACCGTGGTCGTGCTGTCGGCCTATGCTGGGGCCACATGCCTCCCCGTAGTGACCAGTGAGCAACCAGACTCATGAGCCGATTATGGTGGTATGGGACACTATATTCGTGCTGTCGGCCTACATTGATAAGGTGATGGGGGAGCGGTGTAACCTTTGTGCATAACAGCCCTAACAACCCTTTATAGTGACCTCGAGCATACTCTGAATTTGTGGTGAGGCGACGAGTGTTGCCGCAGTGTATAGAGTATGAACTAGGCCTGTATCTGTATAGTGATGAACCGTTAAAAAGGTGATGGGGGAGTGGTGTAACCTTTGTGCGTAACAGCCCTGGCAGCCTTTGTAGCGACCTATAAACACACCATCGTATGAAATTAACTAAGATTGACGACCCTAGAATGGATCATGTTTGGGAATGATACAAGGGAGGCACCTTAGTTTCCCAATACTGCTGTTTGAAATGGACTAATAATTACTCAGTAATCATGCTCATCATTGCACTGCATGTGCCTGGTAGATGTGGAGCACTAAGGGATGAACGCATTCGCGAACGTAAGATGGTGTCGCATGAGGGTGGTTTGGCAAGGGCATTCATCATGTCATTTCATACTTGCATTTAATAAGAGTAGTTAGGATTGTTTTATTGTACTGTTTTATCATTACTGCTTGACTGAATTGATAACATGTTAACCTATGCTTTATTGTTCCACTGAGTTAGCTACTCACTCCCACATTACGGGACGGTGTTGTACACACCAACCAGACTCTGTTTCAGGTATAGATGATACGTCGATTCAAGAGGCGGAGCCAGACTACGATGAGGACCAGGACGAGTTCTCATACATGCAGTACTCTAACGACTTTGCTTAGACCGACTGGATCGCGGAGATTTCAGGATCTATCTTTTAGTTGTATTTTGACCTTTTGATTCAGAAACAATACATGTATATGGATACTCAGTTAGTGTTCATACTCTGGAGATGATGGTTTTGTTTCCTTACATACCTTATATATACAGTTTCAGTCTTCCGTTTGCCTTTATACAATTGATCTGGAGTATGAATTACTGTTTTGGTATAATCTCACTCATGTTTATTGCACTGACACAGACAACATTCAATCTTCATCATCTATGTTGCATAAGTGATGATCTAGAACTCGAGAGTTGAGTTACTACTCGACCCTCGAATTTCAGGGCGTTACACCTTTAAACTCAAAAGTGAAGAGACTTCAAGTTTAAGTTTTTCATTTTCATATTTAAGATTTTCAATAAGAGAGGTTTTGAATTTTAAATTGCATTTAGTCTTTTCAAAACAATCTGAAGTATGGAATTTTTATAAAACAATAGACTTAAAATTTTCTTTAAGCTTTGAAAATTTTTCTTTTTTAAGTTTAAGTTTGACAACAATTTTACAACTTTCCTTGTATAGGGCATTGTAAGCATCTTGAAGATCATCTTCATTTTCATGATCAATATCCAGATTTTCTTCACTAGTTAAATCATCGTTATCTAAAAAAGTGAACTTGGCTAGAGTCATAAGGGCTTTGACTTCATTGCTCGACTCGATTTTAGAATCTTCTGATTCAGAAGAAGCTTCAGAACCGGAAGATTCATCCCAAGTAGCCAACATACTCTTCTTTTTGGGTTTATCCTTTTTAGGACACTTGTTTGCCAAATGCCCATATTCTTGGCAATTGTAACATTGACTGTCTTTTAATGATTTCCAAGTTTTAGATTTAGATCTCTTCTTATCATTCAAATTTTGAAAATTAACCCTTTTTTACTTTTAAAATTTTTATAAAACTTTTTCGCTAAAAGGGCCATATCATCTTCAAAATTTTCTAAATCAGAATTGTTATTATTTTCATGAAAACTATTTTTAGAAGATTTAAGGGCAATAGATTTACCTTTTGGAGCTTTAAAAGTTAACTCACAAGTTTGTAAAGAGCCAACTAATTCCTCTACCCTCATATTGTCTGTATCACGAAGTTCCTGGATCGCAGTTACCTTAGAATTGAACTGTTTAGAAAGTGAGCGTAGTATTTTTGCACATACTTTACTTTCAGGGATTTTATCACCAAGACCCCACATAGAGTTCACAATGTCATTTAATCTAGTGTAGAAGTCCATAAACATTTCATTTTCTTCCATATGTATTTCCTGAAATTTAGTTGTGAGGATTTGGACTTTAGATTTTGTGACAATTGATGTTCCCTCGTGTGTCATTTCTAATATATCCTAGGCTTGTTTTCAAGAATCACAGGATATAATTCTTTTGAATTCATCCGGTGATAGTGCACAAGTGATTGCATTTAGTGCTTTTGCATTTGCACTACTCTCACTTTTTTGAAGATTGGTCCATGAAAAA
This sequence comes from Magnolia officinalis, assembly GCA_021015155.1. Taxonomy (NCBI): domain Eukaryota; kingdom Viridiplantae; phylum Streptophyta; class Magnoliopsida; order Magnoliales; family Magnoliaceae; genus Magnolia; species Magnolia officinalis. The sequence goes on from JAJHSJ010000006.1 coordinate 52,032,838, forward strand.
TAAGGTGTTATTCTCATTGATTTTGATCCATCGATACCAGTTACTTCAGTGGTAGGAGGGGTCCATTCAGTTACTGTGCCTAGCCACAGACTCTCATCCATGGATTTTAGGAAAATCCTCATTCTGGCTTTCCAATAGGCGTAATTGGTGTCATCAAAGGGTGGAGGCCTAGTGACTGAAAGGCTATCAAAATTTGACATCTTATATATAGCTTAGATCGATTAGCTCAGGAAATGAATCCAAATATAAAGAATTAAAAGCGAGCTATTAGGCACTAACACCACTTGAAAAGGCCAAGTTATATGTCCTAGAGGGAAGGGGGGGGGGGGTTGAATAGGATTATGCCAAATTTAAAAATAATACCAACAGAATTAAACAATAAGATAGCCAAGTAAAGGAAAGATAGCAATCCACAATACAAAATGTAAAGAAACCTCAAATTCTAATTGTTCTAAGGACAACCTTTCACCATAAAAACCAAGGGTTTATGGCAAGGACAACCTTACTAGAACAAATAGAGAATTAAAAACTCAAATTTTAGAGAAATAAAAAGGAAAAACAAGAATTGAAATCTATATTATTACAACATTCTCCACAATGCTTGAAATGTAAATATTACAACATTCACATCCACACATACATCTCACAAACTTGAATGATAAAAGATATAGAAAATAAATCACACATCCACAAAACACAAAGAGTTATAGTGGTTCACCTGTGTGTTCACCAACTATTAAACAACAGCCACACAGCTTACTACTCCACTCCTAATATCCTCACACAGGGGATATTAGCGTTCACTATTAAAATAGGTTTTTCCAGGTTCAGCTAAAACTCTCACAATTGTGTCTTTTAAATAAGCTTACACAATCCAAAAACCCCACTCTGAGTTTTCTGGCTCACCTCAGATAACCAAAACAATGAGATTTTTCTGGCTTAATCTCAAAAGAAACCAATACAATAAATGATTTACACAAATGTAAAATACCTGAATATCTCCTTTTGTAGCAGCCCGGAAGAACCAAATCGGAATAGATGTTCGAATATAGAAGTTCAATGTCCACACTCACTTTGAAATGGTTCTAGGTTCTAATTGATTTTAAATTAAACCAGTTGTGCTAGCTCTATTTGATTTTGATTCGAAAAAGTGGAATATCACAATTCCTCTTTCAAGTTAGATTGGAATACAGAAACAAAATCAAATATGAAAAGCTAATAAAAGAGAATATTAAATAAGCATAATGTAGCTTAAAAATAACACAAACTTATCTCTCAGAGTGATGCCTTGATTTTACTTGAATTGGATATCAAACTCTGAAATTCGTGCTCTATTTATAGTTGCAGAAATCGCATCTTTGACTGGTCCTGTGGACTGCGTCTGGTCGAAGGTCGAACAGATTTTTGAATTTTGAGCACGATCGAATAAAACCGTTCTACGACTGGTCGAAGGCTCTTCACGACCGGTCGTGAGCCCTCCACGACAGGTCATGACCTTCCCACGACTAGTTGTGAGGAACCAGAATTCATTGCTGTAGTTTGAGTCATGGCTGCAGGACTGGTTGTGAACGAGTCGTGCATTGTTCACATGACCGGTCGAGCAGTCTCCAGGATTGGTCGTAGATGAACAAAAAATTCTAAAAAATTGCAACCAACATAGGACTGGTCCTGAAATTTCTTGGACTGGTCGAACCAGTGCAAGGACTAGTTGAAAAGGGTTCATGACTAGTCCTAGAACAGTCCAAGTACATGTAAAGTGACTCGATTTGAATTGTGTATACAAAATGACTTACCCTAAGGTCAATCTAAGGTCAATCATACCTTCACCATGAAGTATGAATATTGAACCTTCTCTTTTTCAGATGATTTTAAAATTCAAGAAGCTTGAGACCTCAACACTTGATGAAGCTTGAAATCTTCAGAAGCTTGAATTCATCCTCCTTGAATTGTACTTCACCTAGAGTCTTTGAATAAGATTTCGTCTTCGATGTAGCTTTAAAACTCTGATGCTTTAGAGAAGAGAACAATGTAATTGATCTTGCATTTCTTGAAGTATATCATTATTCTTGACTTGAAGCATTGTGATGTAGTGCCTTGAACATGTATATCAACGTGCTACACAAGACGCAAATTGAGGTTTTGGCACCACAAAATTTGACAATCAAAGGAGCAAGAAACCATAACACTTACAATAACGTTGATTGAAACTTACCTCTTATAGAAGATCATAAGAGAGATCAAATAAATCAACTAACCTCAGAAGTTTGTAGGGTTTAGCTCAGATTTAGACGCGCTCTTGTGATTTGGTGAGTCACCGCACAATGCAGGGCATGCTTACTCCCTCTCGTTTCTTCTTCTTCTTCAAAAGTTGGACAGGAAATCTGATAAACCAAATTCACAGTCAGCCCGAACCCAACTCTTGCTGACTTCCAGCGGGTCTGGGTGTTGCTCTCAGTGCTTGATCCTCTTTATTCTCCTCTCGTTCTCTCTCCCTTTCTCTCTCTTTCTTTTTGTTATTGCTGGACAACCTATTTGCGGGGGTTTCTTTATATAGAATCTTTAGTCTTGGTCTTAGAGAAGGTTTACGTAGACGGACATTCTTGTGCACGAAGTGTTTGCGTAGGTGGTTTTAACACGTTTGATCTTACAATTCTAGTCCAGATCCCCGGTTTACTTCTAACCAGTGTTTGGAGAATGTAAGATGCCTAGGTGGACCTTCTTGTACATGGTCTTGATCTTTGAATGGTGTTAATCACCGTGATTAACACAAGACATTCTCTTGAGGAAGGTGGCTTATACTCTAATGGCAGATTCTATCCCGGCCCACATCTGGTCGAACCGGTTCTACCGAGTGGTCAAATTTTCCATCTTGTGCTCTCTGGCCCATGAGATTAATGGTTTGGATGTATCTACTGGATAGGTTTCACGAAAAACAATTCCGCACAAAGTAGTTGTGCTATGTGAACAACGATGAAACATTGTGTTTTCCTTGATGTTCCCATCTCCTTTCCTAGTTGGGAAGGGTCAGAATTCCCTCTCTTGAGGTTTGAATGGCTTAGATCAAAGGGAGATTCCGTAACTGGGAGTTCCAGATGAGTTCTCTCTCTCAATCCCGTTTTTATCACCCGCTATTGCAGTGGGCAGAGATTCTTCATTTCCAGTCCGATTTCCATAATCGGGTGGGGTCCCTTGTGATGAGTTTTTGGAAATCCATTCCATTCTACAGTTTTAGCTTAGTCATAATGGTCATGAGCTTGAGAGTATTACAGATCCAACGATTAGGTGGGTCACATTGATCTTTATGATAGAGAATCTTTCGGGATTAGAGATCTGGAGAAAGAAATTTCCTCCAACACGTCACCGTACGTGAGGTAGCTTAGATGCGGACATAAGTTGTATGTAGGTATAATGTGGGGTCCACTATGGTGAGTTTTCAAAAAATCCACTCCCTTCATCAATTTCACAGGGTCGTGTTAGGCCATGTTTGCGAATTTGGAGTTGATCATAAGCTTACCTTGAAAGTTCTCCTAGCGGGTGCCAAAACGGACTTGATCTTAATTAACAGTCCACACTTAATGATTAGGGCCCAATTTGGGAAGAAATGTGTAGTCAAGATAGTCAAATGTTTGGACAAAGTTTGGTGGTCGATCAATGATTAAAAAAAAGCCCAAATATAAAATTTCACTTGTTGCGCCAAAAGGAAGGAACTGACTTCAACATTCAACAGTGTAGGATTATAGATCAGGGTCTGAATTTTGTATGGTCTCATGGTGACATGAGTCCAAGTTGTGGTCCAAGTTTGGGTTACGATGGCCGGTGTAAAGTGGGTAATTTAGAAGGTCTAGATTTAGAAATAGTTGGTAAGCGAATAACTTCGCGACTAAGGAATAACCTACCAAAGCGGGGTCTTTATATTTCATACTTGGTCCATATGATGGTTAATCCAAGTTGTTCATATGAAGGGAAATCTCCTATAATGACTATCCATGATCTTTCCTCATTCGATGGACACCAAAATTAATGATTAAGAGGTTGATTTGTCAATTAGACTACTTTTACAATGATCCAATGGCTGAAATTCGACATGTATAGTTAATTTAGTATACATAGGCATGGCATAAAATTTCACATCAAACAGATCATGAGAATCATATGATCTAAAATTCGAGGGTCTATGTTAATGGCATTTTCGTAATTATTGTTGATGTGAGAGTTTTAGGAGATCTAATGGTTCTACATTGTTATAAGCATGTTTTTAAGAAATATTTATAAAATAACTTATATTTAAATCATTATGAATAAAGAATTATTCACCAAATTAATTAAGGGAAGGTACATATATCAAATCATATAATGGATGGACAGATGACATGTTAAAAATAATAAAACTTGATGGTTAGTATTCTGACCGTTTATGTAGGCGGATGTACGGTCAGTTTCATTGTAAGGCACATATCCTAGTTCGTACCATTCCTTAGACTTCCGCGATCCTCCCTATCGAATTTCGGTAACCCACGACCTATAGTTAGCATTTGCGCGCAACCCTAAGTCACATCTCATAGATCTGAGTCAACTCGACCTGAGACTTGTACCATTGTGACCGCGTCGTCGCCGCGGTTCCAATGTCACGACTTGTGCACCGATGCGATACTCAGGCCAGGAGTTGTGGGCCCGTATTTATTTTGAGGAAAATGCAGCGCGTTGCAAATCCTGAGAGAATCTCTACCATCTATCACATCAATTAATTAAGTACTAGTCAAGTACACAACTCATCCTTCTCTTACACAAGCCATCCCCAAAGTCAACTCTCTCTCTCTCTCTCTCCACCCATCCCTTTCTTACACACACACATCTCATCCCTTTCATCCCATCACATTCTCTCTCTCTCTCTCTCTCTCTCTCTCTCATTCTCTCCACCATTTTCCAAGCAACCAAGGAGTGGACATCCAAGCAATTCCCAAGGAGAGAAAGAGCCAAGTGTGGCCCACTTCCTACCCCCCCCCCCCAATCTCTCATCCTAGGCCTTCAATCTTCATCATCCTCAATCTAAGTTGAAGTTAAGGAGCTTAACATTCCAAGGAGCCCAGAAGAAGTGGAATCGGTGGGTGATTTGTACGATTAGATTGTGTTTTTTATGATGGGCCAAGTGGGGCCTATCAATTGATGGTATGGATCTCACTTTGGACCCTAGGTGTGGCCGATGGCCCACCATGATTCATATGTTCATCCCATGATAAGGCCATTCTCCATGGACCCCATCATAATGTTTATTTTTCCCATTGTGAAAAGGCCATCTAGACCTTGCATTTTTTGTGGGAAAGGGATCTCCACCGTTGATTTTACGATTTAGGGTCCACATGATTTGGGACCCATTTTGATGTATGTATTGTATTTACATGGCCCACCTAGGGAGGGCTCATAGTGGCGGAGCCCCTCCCCTCCATCGCATGCCATCTCTCTCTCTCTCTCTCTCTCTCTCTCTCTCTCTTTCCCTATTGCGGCCCACATTGATGAATGGATTAGATCCATGCCGTTCGATCGTGTAGCTCACTGGATGTGGGGCCCACCTTGATGACATGTTGCATCCAGCATGTGGGACCCACCATGTTACGGAAGCAGATTGGCTGGTGTACCTTATAGCAGCTATATAGCTGCTGTATTGACATTAGCAAGTTTTGTGGGTCTGATCATGAGGTATGTGTTATATCTACATCATCCACCTGACTGGACGGTGGGACCCACATACACATGTGGAGTCCAGCACCGTCCAGCAGGGACGGTGGGATCTCACCATGATGTATTTGTGTATATCCACACCATCTAGCCTGCTGGCCAATGGGACCCACCTCATATATGTTTTCTAGCCACGCGGTCCGTCCATTTTCTGGACATGGGACCCACCTTACACGTGTTGCACGTGTGGGTGGTGGGGCCCACCTCGAGGTATGTGTTGTATATTCACACCGTCCATCCTTGGACAGTGATATGTGTGGCCTACCTTGATGATATGTGTGTATCCACACCATCCAGTCGCTGGACGGTGGGACCCACATGATGTAAGTGTTGTATCCACTCTGTCTGCCCATGGACCCCACCTGATGTAGGTGTTTAATCCAAACCGTCCAGTAAGGACGTGGGGCCACCATGATATATGTGTTGTACATCCACACCATCCGTTTGACCATCTCATGCTGGTGGGACTCACCCCAATGTATGTGTTCCATATCCACGCTGGCCATCAGTGGTGAGGCCCATTTTTATGATGCAGTAGGCCCACCATGATGTATGTTGTATCCAGGCTGCCCAGCTTAGGCCCATTTTACAGGCTACTATGTTGTATGTGTTATAATACTCATGCTGCCCATTTATTTTTTGGACTATATGGGCTGCCCCATCAGGCCCACTATGATGTATGTTTTGCACTCACTATCCATCCCTTGTGCCTAGCCCATGGGCCCTTGTGTGAGGCCCAATATGATGTATTTGTGGCCCTTGTGTGTGAAAAGGCCTAGTTATATGTCCTAGAGGGGGGGGGGGGGGTGAATAGGACAATGCCAAATAAAACTTATAACAGCGGCATTAAAAAGAATATGATAGCCAAATTAAATCACAATGCAGGAAAGTGAAACAACCTCAAAATTTAGATCTTGAGAGGTTGATACAAATGTTGTTCTAAGGACAACCTTCACCAAAAACCAAAGTTTATGGTAGGACAACCTTATTTCTAGAAAGATCTTTGTATCAAATCTCAAACCAAAGAGGAATAAAGAAATAAATACAAACTGAATTGAAATAAATTATAATCACAAATGTATTGTTCTAGGGACAGCCATACACCATAAAAATGGCAGGGCAACCTTGCTGGAACAACTTTTAAAAGAAATTGAATATCAAGCTGATAAAGGAATAGCAGAAAATAAATTCTAAACTATTACAAAATTCTCACAATGCTTGAACTAAATGATTACAACATTCACCACCATACATACATCCCACAAAAGAATAATTAAAGATTAGAAGTATAAATCATTCAACCACAACACAAGGGATTATAGTGGTTCACCTGTGTGTTCACCAACTGTTAAACAACAGCCACACAAAATGCTACTCCACTCCTAATATCCTCACACAGGGGATATTAGCGTTCACTAACAAAATAGGTTTTCCCAGGTTCACCAAAAACCTTTACAATTGTGTCTTTGTCTGTGGGCTTACACAATTAAAAAAACCCCACTTCTGAGTTTTCTTGGCTCTCCTCAGATAACTAATACAACAAGATTTTTCTGGCAAATCTTGAAAGAAACCAAAACAGAAAGGAATTTACAATTAAATGTAAAATACCTGATTATCTCCTTCGTTGTAGCAGCCCGGTAGAACCAAGTTAGAGCAGATGATTGAATGTCTAAGTTCAATGTCCAGTACTCAATTACAATGGTTCTAATTCTACTAGATTTTAAATTAAACCAAGTAGGGCTTGCCTTAATTGATTTTGATTCCAAAGAAAGGGAATAAAAATTCCTCTTATCAAATTAGATTGGAATAGCAGAAACAAAATCAATTAAATAAAGCTAAGGAAAGAGAATATTAAATAAGCACACTTAGCTTAGATGAAGCATAGAATTATCTCTCAGAAGTTCGACAAAGATTGGCTTGAATGGATTAATTAATTCGATTATTACTTCTAAGATTCGTACTCTATTTATAGGTGAGCAGATCGTGTGTTCGACTGGTCTAGAGAGCTCTTCGACTAGTCGAAGAAATAACAGATTTGAAAAAAATCAGGCGCAATAAGCTTCGACCGCTCTACGACTGGTCGAAGGCCTCCTTCGACTGGTCGTAGGTCACATTCGACTGGTCAAAGGTCTCCTTCGACTGGTTGAAGAACTTAAAATTCATCGCTAGACTTTGAGTCGAAGACTTTCGACTGGTTGAAGATGCAGTCGACACTGTTCCTTCGACTGGTCGAACAGATTCCTGGACTAGTCGAAGCCTAACAGAAATTATCCGATTTTTGTAACAAACTTACGACTGATCGAGGAATTTCTTAGACTGGTCGAAGCAACTCTAGGACTAGTCGAAGAAGGCTTAGGACTAGTCGAAGAACAGACCAAACATATGTAAAATAAACATTCGATTTATGTATCCAAAGTGACCTACTTCTAAGGTCAACCTAAGGTTAGTCAAACCTCAACCATGAAGTAAGGACATTGAAACATTAGGAACTAGTGACCTTGAAGTATGAGCCTTGAAGTCTTGATGTAGTTCAATCTTGAAATCTTGATGTAGTTCAATCTTGAAATCTTGATGTAGTTCAATGTTGAAATCTTGATGTAGCTCAATCTTGAAAGTGTCTTGAGTTCTTTGTGAACTGCCTTGTACTCTTCTTGAAGTCTTGCAACTTGAGTCATGTCTTGTGAGTAGTTCTTGCATTCAAGTTTGATCTTTGTACTCGTGAGCTTTGCTTGTTGTGAGCTTAGCTTGTTGTGAGCTTAGCTTGTTCATGAATGTTGATCTTTGAGAGAACTTCACTTATGCAAGATATATAATAGTGATTTTGGCACCACAAATTTGACAACAAACAGGGATATAAAATATAGCACTTACAATCTCCCCCTTTGTCAAATTAGTGACAAAACACATAACCAAGATAAACATAAAATAAAACAACTGGTTAAATAGATATGAACCAGTTCATATCAACTGGCGTACCTGCAAATCATTATTCAATATTCAACCAGTTCAAACATACTCCCCCTGAGTAACATAACCAATGCTACTCCTCTCACAATCATATCGTTAAGAATAAACCATTCTCCCCCTTTTTGTCACAATAAGACAAAGGAAACAACAATAAAGGAGAACTAAATAAAGGGATGAGAGTAAACATGAGGAGTTATGAGATTATAGCAAAACAGAAATAGAGATACTCAACATAGCTTCACATAGAATAAATATCCAGCATAAAACATAGATAATATCCTACTCAAACTCAGTCAACCATGTGCTAAGTTAAAAAGTTATTACAGACCAGAAGTCTCATATAAACTAATCAGAACTAGAACCAGATGACGGAGCAGGAATAGAGGGATCAAGTTGGTGCATGCCTTTGTTCAATCGCCTAAGATATTTGCGCATGTACTTGAATTGTAAATCATGAGCAACAGACATGTTTTCCATCTTTACATTTATATTCTCAACTTTATCCTCTAATGCACTCAGACGAGCATCAACATCAGATGGTTCAAAATCTGGATCATTTGTCGAGTCAGAATCCAGTTCCTCAAAAATGTCATCCATATTAATGTCATCACCAGCTTCTTCATGACCACCACCTTGTTCAGGAAGTAGATCCAGCTTCATCTTATTGATATTAGAATTGTTGAAGATCAGATGATGGATTGGTGCCTCATCAACCGGCATATCGACTAACATATGTGTAGCCAATACAGTCATTAAATAGGCAAAAGGAATGTCACTATGACCAGGATGGAGTCTAAACTGAAGAATGAAATGACAGATTAAGGATAGTAAACAAATCTGAGTACCTTTGGAGATAGCATGGATAACACGAACCATAAACGAAGTCAAGTCAGTTTTATTACCCGAACGAGGATACAGATTAGACACAAAGATTTTGTGGAGAATTCTGTACTTGGGTAACAAATACCTTGCGGGAAGCACATTCCCTTTTTGTGTCCATTGAACATCCATGTTGCACAAGTCTCTAGTGAGCATGCGTTTTTCAGACATTGAGGGTTTATCAGTTAAGTTATGGATAGGAATACCCTCATCATTCACAAGAATGTCCATAAGAGCTGAAATTAAATGACGATCAATATCAAAAGGCCCTTCTCTAGTAGATATTTTAAAAGTTAAATTATCCTGTGAAAAAGCACTAATACATGTAAACATGGATTGGGCAATGGACCGGTATGCAGGCCCACCCCAATGTAATAAGTTAACCCAACCTACAGCTTCAAGCATAGGAAGGATGTCAAAAGGTGCAATATGATTAACATCAACAGGATGTTCAACAATAACATTACGTAATCTGATGTCTCTAACATAAGATGGATCATCATTAGTAACAAGAAGATGACGCTTAGTGATAATGGTCGATCTGGAGGAAGAAGAAGGACCACGGGAAGTAATTTTTCTACCTCTAGAAGCCATTTGCAACACGGATATCAAGGAAATAAGAAGTTGCAAAGGATTGAGAAATGGGTTTCCTCAAAACAGATTTTTCAAAATCCAAACCTCAAATCTCAATGAAATCCAAAATACAAAGCTTAAAGCTTGAAAAGTAAACAATCTAGACACAAATCTGCAAGAAAAACGTGATTTGGAACACTAACCTTGAAGAACATGAAAGATGGGTTCGACAAGTCGAAGCTCGGCTCCTTAGAGAGGAAAAACGAAGTGAGGAAGAAAGCAAAGATCCCCAAATTTTAAGTGATTTCCGAGATCTACGACTGGCCGTGGATATCTACGACCGGTCGAAGGTCGACTGGTCGAGTATACTCACGACTGGTCGAAGGATGTCTAAAAATTCATATTTCTTGCAATTTATACAAAAATTGGAATTCAATCTAGCAAATATATACACTATGATACAAGTGGGCATAAATAATTATTTTAAAATGCACATGCCAAGATCAAATTTCATCTTGTTGAACCTGCTTTTATCGAGAGGTTTTATGAAAATGTCAGCTCGTTGATCTTCGGTAGGAATATATTCTAGAGATATAACTTTTTCTTCTACTAATTCCCTTATATAATGAAATCTAATGTCAATGTGCTTAGTACGAGAATGTTGAATAAGATTTTTTGAAATATTTATCGCACTGGAATTATCACAATGTAATAACATAGAATCCTGTTTAATTTCATAATCACTTAGCATTCGTTGCATCCAAACAAGCTGTGTACATGCATTACCAGCTGCGATATACTCAGCTTCAGCTGTTGAAAGTGATATAGAATTTTGTTTCTTACTAAACCAGGAAACTAGACAATTTCCAATGTAAAAACAACCACCACTGGTTGATTTTCTATCATCTAGATTACCAGCCCAGTAGCCGTAGTGAGTTTCATTCCCTTCGTGGGAGTAGTTTGTAAAGCTATACGCTTAACTACCCCACATGAAATAATAGAAGTAGTGGACCCAGTGTCCACTAATAAGGAAACGAAAGTACCTAGAATGTGGGTTGTACCCTTAAAAGCCATCGGGGCCGTAATCGACGTCTCAGGTGCTTCAGCACCCAGCGTATGTACTCGAGCCTGCCGCTGACGGTTCGGCTGTGGAACCAAGGGCCGTTGAGGCGGCCGGAAGTGTGATACAGGAGGTCGGAAGGAAGGATGAGCAGGGACAGTCTGTAGAGGTGGAGCTGATATGGCCTGAGGGTGAGGGCGATCCAACCTCTGCGGTGGTGAGAACCCGCTAGCCCTCATATGTGAAAAATAGCTCCCTGTAGGATGACTCGGTTTTCTGCAGAAAGAACAGGTCACACCTGGGCACCGCATTGGAACTACTGGCACGCGGCCCTGGGGGGAGAGTCAATACGAGGCCTCTTGCCTAAAAAAGGCCTGCTCTGCATCTCTGGTCGCGGTCTCGTAACCATAGTACCACGAGAACGTGTCAGGCGATCAACATCCTACTCTGCCATTATAGACATGTGAACCAGCTCCGTGTAAGAAGGTATACTGATACAGCACATCTTCGACCATATATCAGGTCGTAAACCCCCAGAAAAACGGCGCATCCGCTTCTGCTCATCAACAAGGATGGTCGGGACAAAGCGGCCCAACTCCGTAAAGCGATGCTCGTACTCTGTAACAGTCATGCCTCCCTGCCTGAGGCATAAAAACTCATCCTCCCGCTCGTGTCTGTAAGTCTGCCGGTAATACTTCTAGTGGAAACAGAACTCAAATGCTGCCCAAGTCCACACATAGTCCACTGCGACAGACCGCAGCACACTGTCCCACCACAGACTGACCTCCCTCTCGAACATGAAAGTGGCCAACTCGACCTACTCTGCCTCAGTACAGTGCAGCATCCAAAGCATCTTGGAGATGCGGTCTAGCCAAAACTCAACCTCCTCGGGTCTGTGAGAACCCGTGAATGTGGGAGGCCTCAAGCGCTAGAATTTCTCGAGTAGGCCACGAGTACCAACATCTCCAGTAGGGGGTACAACATGCGCAGGGGAAGGTATAGCCTCAGCCTGAGCAGGAGGCTCTGTGGTCTCAGGTCGTGTAGATGATAAAGGTGGAGCCACACTGCCACCCTGAGCTGGTAATACTATAAGAAGCTGCTGATGCTGCTGCTGCATCAGTATCATCATCTGCTCAAACCTGTCAGGAGGTGGAGCAGCCTATGGATCATGCTGTGTAGATGAGGATGCCCGGTGCTGCTTGCGAACCGGCGGTGTATAAGGTGGCAGTCCACCAATAGGACCAGCATGAGGCTAATCAGTGTCTAACCCTCAGTCCGTAGGACCACCTCTACCAGAAGGAGTCTGATCCATCGAGTTAGTGAGAAAGAGGGGTGTCGTGCTCCTCGTAGATCTCTGTGGCATGCCCTATACAACATAGGGTGCAACGTATGTGAGATAAAGCATATCAACACATTATACAAGCACTTTAAGCAATCCACACATCTCATAGCAAAAGTGGATGCATGCTTTTCATTTACCCAAAATTATCATAATACATGAAATACAGAGATGCATGAATCATGACAGAAATTACATGTGAGTCAATTACATCCACAACATCAAACACTTAAAACATACTACTAACTACTACATCATCAACATGAAACATAAACCTACTACAGAGGAAAGCAAAACAACTACAAAACAGCAGTATGGATAGCTAGGCATCCGAGTCAGGCGATGGAGGAGGGGCATTCTTGTCCTGTAGACAGCACAGGATGGCCTTCAAGGTGCGAGACACCTTGCTGAGCTTGGTTTGGACCCACCCGACTTCCTGTTGCAGGGCGGCTTGGCCCTCCTCGAGCGGGCTAAACGCGCATCTATGGTAGCCCGATCGGTGCCCTGCTCCTAAGCCGCAGGAGGTGAACTCTCCTCTGTATCCTGGGCCTCAGGTTCCTCTTCTTCTTCTTCTATTTCATCGCCCCCCCCCCCCATCCTTAGTCTCTTCTTCTTCGCTCACCATTTCATCCTCACTCTCCCCATGTCGGGCCCGTCTTCGCCACGCCCCGAGCTCCATCTGATGGAGAGTACTCTCGTCGATTTGGTGAATCGGTGCTGGCCTTTCCACCCCCAGGTTATAGCCAAACTCCTGTGCAATTTTGCATATGAGTCGGCCGAAGGGAAGCGAATCAGAGCTCCTGGTGGAGCGTGCAGTATTCACAATTTGTCGCAATACGAATGTAGGCCCGCATAAGTTCGCCCTCTGCCCCACTAAGTACAGAAAGTCTACCATGAGTCGAGTGCACTCGCTGCGATTACTGTACCTGGGGTAGAGGTTGTATATGAAGATGTCATGTAGTAGGCGGAAGTTATCTAACATGTGGGACGCTAACAGGCTTTTGTTTGGCTGCCACTCAACCAGTCGGCCACCACAAAGGTAATGTGTGCGACGATCCTTTTCACGATCAATCCCTAGATTCCGTTCGCTAGCATGTACGTCACCAAGGGGCATATTCATAAGCCGTGCAATCACTCTCACATCAACAGTGACAAACAGATTCACCCCAACCAAGAGTTGGAACTGCAAAGGTTCCACTGTAGGCTCACGAATGTTGGCGTAGAAGGCTCTGACAGTACAAGGATTGGCGCGGCCTCTGGCCTCAAATAGCAGACCCCAGTGGGCTGCCTCCACTTGCTCGAATAAGTAGTATTCACCGAAGAGTCACCCATCCACCTAGGCTTCAAAGAGAACCCTGCGGTCCTCATAAACTCCATGAGGTAATGCCGCCAACTGAGCTCGTTCAGCAGGGATCCAGGGATCAAGATCTCGCTTTGTTCGAAATTCCCAGGCAAAGCTCGAGTTAGCGACGGTGCCTCTCGGTCGCCTTGAACGTGTAGGGCGAGTAGGCCCAGCCTCATCAACGGCGCTCTTTCTCTTACTCATAAGAGAGAGGATGGTGAAGATGGAGAAAATGGTTGAAACAATCGCGAGAAAGGCCATGGAAAGGGAAGGAATGGAAAGAAAGAGGGCTAGAGGATTCGTTCTCCACTGACTTGGGTTCCAACAGACGTTGTAGAGGCCCAAATGATAGAGATTGAAGGAGGAAAATGGAGAGATCAGATGGGTGAGGAAGCTCACATGATTTTTGAGCTTCAAAGGGGCGTGTGGGAGTCCAAATGAGAGAAACGGAGAGGGAAGGGAGGAAAGGACTATTGTGGACGATGGGAATGGGTGTGTGGTGGTCGAAACTAGCAGAGAGGACGATTGGAAGGGCGATTTCGAAAAGAAAACATCAAGTTTAGAGGGAAAAATGGCTTGAAGGGAAGGTTTGTAAAGGAAGTAGGGTTTTGGGAGAGGGAGAATGGATGGGAGCTATGTCAGGGGGGTTATTAGACTCCCCAACACGATCAGCCCAAGCCGAGGGCCCGGCCCAGCCCAAATTTCGGCGAGGCCTCGCCGACCAACTTTCCATTTTTCGAGGGCCCTTCCCATGGGCGAGATTCTCATGCCCCCTATGCCCCAAAAAACCCTGGGTCCCACCCTGGGTACCCCTAGATTAATGTGGATAGGCCCTCGACCCCGATTCGCTCAATTTCGGGCACTTTCGGATACATACTTACATTTACAGACTTTTTACTGCTGGGATGAGGTGTATTGTGATTTAGACACGTCAATAGACGGTCTAGAAGTGATTTGGGATTGACTCGTGCGATCAGGATCGAGTAAGAACTCGATCAAAACGCTCATTTTCGATGAACTTCGCCAAATGATGAAATCGGAGAAACCTAGGACTGTTTCTATATTTTTCTCGCACCCTCCTAAGTCAACGCGTCAGCGTACATCATGGGAACATAACTCAGGTCCGGTTTAATCAAAATCATGCTCTGATACCAACTTGTCACGCCCTGAAATTCGAGGGTCGAGTAGCAACTCAACTCTCGAGTTCCAGAACATCACTTATGCAACATAAATGATGATGATTGAATGTTGTCTGTGTCAGTGCAATAAACATGAGTGAGATTATACCAAAACAGTAATTCATACTCCAAATCAATTGTATAAAGGCAAGCGGAAGACTAAAACTCTATATATATCATATGTAAAGAAACAAAACCATCTCAATTTCCAGAGTATGAACACTAACTGAGTAACCATATACATGTATTATTTCTGAATCAAAAGGTCACAATACAACTAAAACAGATATATCCTGAAATCCCCGCGATCCAGTCAGCCTAAGCAAAGCCGTCAGAGTACTTCAAGTATGAGAACTCATTCTGGTCCTCATCGTAGCCTGGTTCCGCCTCCTTAATCGACGTATCATCTATACCTGAGACAGAGTCTGGTTGGTGTGTACAACACCGTCCCGTAACATGGGAGTAGTAGCTAACTCAATGGAACAATAAAGCATAGGTTAACATGTATCAATTCAGTCAAGCAAGCAGTAATGATAAAGCAGTACAATCAAACAATCCTAACTACTCTTATTTAATGCAAGCATGAAATGACATGATGAATGCCCTTGCCAAACCACCCTCATGCGACTCCATCTTACGTTCGCGATATGCGTTCATCCCTCAGTGCTCCACATCTACCAGGCACATGCAGTGCGATGATGAGCATGATTACCAAGTAGTTATTAGTCCATTTCAAACAGCAGTATTGGGAAACTAAGGTACCTCCCTTGTATCATTCCCAAACATGATCCATTATAGGGTCGTCAATCCTAGTTAATCTCATACGATATTATATTTCTAGGTCGCTGCAGAGGTTGCCTGGGCTGTTACGCACAAAGATTACACCACTCCCCCATCACCTCTTTAACGGTTCATCACTAAGCTGATACATGCCTACTTCACACTATACACTGCAGCAAAACTCGTCGCCTCACCGCAAATTCAGAGTATGCTCGAGGTCACTACAAAGGGCTGTCAGGGCAGTTATACACAATGGTTACACTACCCCCCCATCACCTTATCAATGTAGGCCGACAGCACAAATATAGTGTCCCATACCACCATAATCGGCTCACGAGTCTGGTTACCCACTGGTCACTACGGGGAGGCACGTGGCCCCAGCGTAGGCCGATAGCTCGACCACAGTGTCCCATACCACCATGCCCGGCTCATGAGTCTCAGCGGATCGAGGTACCATGGTTAACGGAATTCCACTGGTAAGTTTGGTACCCTAGGTTCAAGCAGTAGCGACCAAACATGGTGAACATACATTAGACATATCGGGTTACTTGACGAGCCTGACTAGCTCACGCGCACAATTAACTAAACGACATGAAGTGCATGAGCACTTCGTGTGGCCTAACCACTGTCGACAACTGAAGTACGACTCGGGTTCGTCAAACACATCTTTCGTGGTGACATGAATCTCAACCACGATCTTAAGTCTGGTACCGATTGTCTGGACTATAGACATAGTCCCAAACTCAATCAATTCTTATTCATAGCATGTGGTGTAAAGCATAATAAACAAAGTAATTCAAGCATGTTAACAAGCATGTCATAAAGCATGTTATAAAACATGTTATAAAGCATATTATAAAGCACTATATAAATAGGAATACAAACACATTTATTTCATAAGTAAGTGGTTAAAATAAACAACCACATGGAGGAAATCATACATGTCTCTAAGGTAGTTGAGAATCCCATCTCAACACCTACCTAAGGCACCTTCATCCAAACACTTACTCTCACAAGCATTTTCACAAACACTTAGAATACACTATTTCAACATACATAGTGTATGTTAGTAAAACATGTATTAGGGCAAATCCTTTTGCTAAGCAAGTATTTTATGCATATATAAAATGTTCATACAGCAAATAGTCATGGCAAACACATCTCCAAAATATATACGTATACGGTACTTTCTAGAATACACAATTTCTACATGCATAGTGTATATTAGCAAATCGTGTATTATGGCGAGTCCTTTCGCCAACTAAGTATTTTATCCATATATATTATATTCATACAACAAATAATCATGGCAAACAGATTTCCAAAATTTATACGTATATGGTATTTTTACGAATACCTAGAATATGTAAAATTCCATATTCTACATCTCTAATCGAAATGGAAAACAGAAAGCACTTTGTACATGTGCAATTGTATACAGATCATGAATCTATCATTGTCTGACGTTGAAAGTGCTGAAAACCATAACCTATACACCTAAATTCCTCGCCTTATACCGTAGAATCACAACGAATACGATAGGTTTGCCAAGTTTCGGTATTCGGCAGTTTGGTAGCGTATAGAATGAAATAGGTTAGTTATTTCATAACCTACAACCTTCACACCCCAAAACAGATTAGGGTTAGGGTTTCTTACCTCAAAACGAAGTCGGAATTGCCAGGGAAGCGATAAGAATCGGGTGGTGCAGCTTATGTAGCGGCAGAGAACGGTAGTAGGGAGATTCTCCCACTTCTCTCACTCTTTCTCTCTCTTTTCTCACTTCTCTCTCTAGGGTTTCTTTCAAATTTGTATGGCTGTGAGAGAGAGGGTTCTAAGGTCCTTATATAGCCTAAAAATGCACCAAACTAGAGTTGTGGATAAGGTATACTTAGGTTATAACCAAAGTGGCACTTTTTCAGTTCAACGGAGGACTTCTGGCGGGCCTCCTTGAGCCAAAGGTCGGACTTAAGCTCACCAACCTTGGATCCAGGTAAAGTTAAGTTTTCGTTTCAGTCGGATTCCCAGATCACGCGTAGTGGACCAGTTTCAGTTCAACGGTCGGTGGGTCTCGATCCGAAATTCCAAGTACATGGATATGTTTATGAAATTTTTCTTGATCCGAGGGTGTATTAGGGTCAGATTCTGACGGTCTGGTTACTTACAGATTGACTGCAAGTAACAAGTCTCAGATTACTATTCAAGATATTTATTTTGTAAAGAAAACAAGTGTTTTCACACTCTCTCACTCCGGCCTCAAGCGAACAGCCGTGGGACACTGTCTGGATTTGATTTCCGAGATGGTTGTCAAGCCCAGCGAGACGGTCCTAAGTCCTTAATTTCGTATTATTCGGACTCCCGATGTGTGGTCCAGACCTGTTACGGAGTTTCAATGTGCTCCCGAGAGCAATCGGGTAATGAGTTTGATCCTAGACTTTAGGGTAACCTAGCATCAATGATTCTACAAGTTTTGGGTCTTGCAGATCGTATTTAAAACAATTCAAATGGATTTCATGGATAATCTAGTTTAACACTTAGTTAACTTTGTCAAATTTCTAAAGGATTTAATCCTAAGTGATTTCTGGTCAAGGTGGTACTCGAGCCATTGTACGGAAATTTTCGAGTCGTTACAATCTACCCCCCTTAAACAAAAATTTCATCCTCAAAATTTGTACCTTTTCGTACTCCTTGAGAATCTGAGGGTAGTTCTTTCTGACCTCGGCCTCTGTCCCCCACGTAGCCTCCTCTTCTGAATGATGTGTCCATAGTACCTTCATAAGTGGAATGACCTTGCTACGCAGTACCTGCTCCTTCCTGTCAAGGATACGTGTCGGGGCGCAGCTCATATGTAGCATCCTCGCTCAACTGTACTTGCTCCCAACTGATAATGTGTGAAGGATCAGGAACGTACTTCTTCAACATAGATACATGAAATACGTTATGTATAGCTGCAAGTGGTGTGGGCAAGGCGAGACGATATGCTACAGCACCCATGCGATCCAGTATCTGAAATGGACCAATAAACCTCGGTGTGAGCTTCCCCTTCTTCCCAAACCGAAGGACTCCCTTCATAGGGGAAACTCGGAGGAATACATGATCTCTGACCTCAAACTCAAGCGGTCACTGCCTCGTATCGGCGTAACTCTTCTGCTTGCTCTACGTTGTAAGAAGTCGACGCCTGATAAGGTCAACTGTAATGCCCTGAAATTCGGGGGTCGAGTATGAACTCAACTCCCGATTTCCAACGCATCACATATGCAACATAGATAATGATGATTAAATGTTGTCTGTGTTAGAGCAATAAACATGAGTGAGATTATACTAAAACAGTATTTCATACTCCAGATCAATTGTATAAAGGCAAGCGGAAGACTGAAATTGTATATATAAGGTATGTGAGGAAACAAAACCATCATGAACTCCAGAGTATGAACATTAACTGAGTACCTATATACATGTATTGTTTCTAAATCAAAAGGGAAAAATACAACTAAAAATAGATCTTGAAATCCCCGCGATCCAGTCGGCCAAAGCAAAGGCGTCAGAGTACTGCTTGTATGAGAACTCATCCTGGTCCTCATCGTAGTCCGGCTCCGACTCTTGAATTGATGTACCATCTACACCTAAGACAGAGTCTGGTTGGTGTGTACAACACCGTCCCATAACGTGGGAGTGAGTAGCTAACTCAATGGAACAATAAAGCATATGTTATCATGTTATCGATTCAGTCAAGCAGTAATGATAAAGCAGTACAATCAAAATAATCATAACTACTCTTATTTAATGCAAGCATGAAATGACATGATGAATGCCCTTGCCAAACCACCCTCAAGCGACACCATCTTACGTTCGCGAATGCGTTCATCCCTCAGTGCTCCACATCTACCAGGCACATGCAGTGCGATGATGAGCATGATTACCGAGTAATTATTAGTCCATTTCAAACAGCAGTATTAGGAAACTAAGGTACCTCCCTTGTATCATTCTCAAACATGATCCATTCTAGGGTCGTCAGTCCTAGTTAATCTCAGACGATGGTGTGTTTTCTAGATCACTGCAAAGGCTGCCAGGGCTGTTACGCACAAAGGTTACACCATTCCCCCATCACCTTTTTAATGGTTCATCACTATACAGATACAGGCCTAGTCCATACTCTATATACTGCGGCAAGACTCGTCGCCTCACCGCAAATTCAGAGTATGCTCGAGGTCACTACAAAGAGCTCGTCACCAATGAGTGTAGGCCGACAGCTCGAATATAATGTCTCATACCACCATAATCGGCTCACAAGTCTGGTTGCTCACTGGTCACTACGGGGAGGCACGTGGCCCCAGCGTAGGCCGACAGCTCGACCACGGTGTCCTATACAACCATGCCCGGCTCATGAGTCTTAGCGGATCGAGGTACCATGGTTAACGGGATTCCACTGGTAAGTTTGGTACCCTAGGTTCAAGCAGTAGCGACCAAACATGGTGAACATACATTAGACATATCGGGATACTTGACGAGTCTGACTAGCTTGAGCGCACAATCAACTGAACGACATGAAGTGCATAAGCACTTCGTGTGGCCTTACCACTATCGCCAACTGAAGTATGACTCGAGTTCGTCAAACCCATCCTTCGTGGCGACATGAATCTCAACCACGATCTCAAATTTGGTACCGATTATCTGGACTATAAACATAGTCTGAAACTCAATCAATCCTTACTCATAACATGTGGTGTAAAGCATAATAAACAAGGTAATTCAAGTATGTTAACAATCATGTCATAAAGCATGTTATAAAACATGTTACAAAGCATGTTATAAAGCATATTATAAAGCATTATATAAATAGGAATACAAACACATATATTTCATAAGTAAGTGGTTAAAGTAAACAACCACTTAGAGGAAATCATACATGTCTCTAAGGTAATTGAGAACCCCATCTTAACACCTACCTAAGGCACTAACATCTAAGCACTTACTCTTACAAGCATTTTCACAAACACTTAGAATACACTATTTCAACATACATGATGTATGTTAGGAAAACATGCACTAGGGCTATCCTTTCGCCAAGCGAGTATTTTATCCATGTATAATATATTCATACAGTAACTAATCATGACAAATACATCTCCAAAATTTATACGTATACGGTATTTTCTAAAATACACAATTTCAACATACATAGTGTATATAAGCAAAACATGTATTAGGGTGAGTCCTTTCGCCAAACAAGTAATTTATCCACATATAATATATTTATACAACAAATAATCATGTCATACACATTTCCAAAATTTGTACGTATATGGTACTTTCTACAAATACCTAGAGTATGTAGAATTCCATATTTTTCATCTTTAATCGAAACGGAAAACAGAAAGCACTTTGTACATGTGCAATTACATGCAGATCATGAATCTATCATTATCTGACATTGAAAGCGTTGAAAACCGTAACCTATACACCTAAAGTCCTCACCTTATACCGTAGAATCGCAACGAATCAGCTAGGTTTGTTAGGCTTCCGTATTCAGCAATTCGGTAATCTATAAAATGAAATAGGTTAGCTATTTCATAACCTACAACCCTTATAACTCCAAAACAAATTAGGGTTAGGGTTTCTTACCTAGAAAAGAAGTCGGATTCGCCGGGAAAGCAACAAGAAAGGGGTGGTGCAGCTTGTGTAGTGACAGGAAACAGTAACAGAGAGATTCTCCCACAACTCTCTAGCTTTCTCTCTCTTTTTCTCTTCTTACTTATGGTTTTTTTCAAATTCGTATGGCTGTGAGAGAGGGTGTTCTAAGGTCCTTATATAGCCTAAAAACTCTCTGAAATAGACTTAAGGTCAATGTATACTTAGGTTATAACCAAAGTAACATTGTTTCAGCTCAACGGAGGATTTATGGAGGGCGTCCTTGAGCCAAAAAGTCAGACTTAAGCTCACAGACCTTAGATCCAGGTAAAGTTAAGTTTTTGTTTCAGTTGGATTCCCAGATCGCGCGTGGCGGACCAGTTTCAGTTCAATGGTCAGCGGGTCTCGATCCGAAATTCCAAGTACATGTAAATGTTTGTGAAATTTTTCCTGATCCGAGGGTGTATTTGGGTCAGATTTTGACGGTCTGGTTGCTTACAAAATGTCCGCAAACGACGCGTGCCAGATCACTATTCAAGAAATTTATTTTGTAGAGAAAACAAGGGTTTTCACACTCTCTCGCTCCGAACTCGAGCTAACAGCCGTGGGACACTGTCTGGATTTGATTTCTGAGATGGTTGTCAAGCCCAGCGAGGCGGTCCTAAGTCTTTAACTTCATTGTGTTCGGACTCCCGATGTGTGGTCTAGACCTGATACGGAGTTTCTATGTATTCCCGAGAGTAGTCGGGTAATGAGTTTGATCCTAGACTTTAGGGTAACCTAGTGTCAATGATTCTACAAGTTTTGGGTCTTGCAGATCGTATTTAAAGTGATTCAAATGGATTTCATGGCTAATTTAGTTTAACACTTAATTAACTTTGTCAAATTTCTAAAGGATTTAATCCTAAGTGATTTCTGGTCGAGGTAGTACTCGGGTTTTTGCACGAAAATTTACTAGTCGTTACATCGACCTTCTCTGTGGTCGCCTGTACCAACTCTGGGTCAATCAAACTGCGCTCGCCAACCTTAACCCAACAATGCGGTGCTCTGCAAGGACGACCATAAAGGGCCTCATATGGCACCATACCAATACTCGCCTGGAAGCTGTTGTTGTAGGCGAACTCTGCATAAGGAAGACAGTCATCCCAACTGTCCTTGAAGTCCAACACACATGCTCACAACATTTTCTCCAGAATCTGATTCACCCGCTCTATCTGCCTATCAGTCTGAGGATGAAACGTCGTACTGAACTTCAACTTCACACACATCCCTTCCTGGATACGAGTCCAGAAGATAGATGTAAACCGAGTGTCTCTGTCCGACACGATCTCTAAAGGAACTCCATGCAAACGGACGATCTCTCTGATGTACAATCTAGCCAACTCGTCTGGAGAGTTCGTGACTCTGATAGGGAGAAAATGAGCCGATTTGGTCAACCGGTCCACAAACACCCAAATGGAATCGTGTCCCTTTCTCGTCTTCGGCAGCCCCGATATGAAATCCATGGAAACGAAGTCCCACTTCCATTCTGCTATGGGCATGGGCTGAAGCAGTCTAGGAGGTCGGCGATGTTCTGCCTTGACCTGCTGACACGTCAGACAACGAGAAACGAACTCAGCGATGTGGGCCTTCATGTTATCCTACCAATACGACCGACTCATATCCCGATACATCTTCGTGCTACCAGGATGCATCGCAAGCTTCGAATTATGGGCAGACTCGAGAAGCTCATGTCTCAAGTCAGGTATGTCAGGAACGCATAGGCGGCCACGGAATCGTAGACCCCCATCAGAACCAACTCTCCACTCGGAGTCCTCAGCATCACTAGCTTGCTCTCGAAGCTCAGACAACTGTTCATCGCCCTTCTAGGCCTCAATGATCCTGTCATCAATAAGTGGTCGCACCCGAATGTGCGTAACACACTCAAATGGCTCCTCCATGGTGAGTCTCTGCTCTAAGTCCCACACGAACTCAACCATGTCCCACTCTGCTATCATCAACGGAGCCGCGAATGCTATAGCCTTCTTGCGGCTCAACGCGTCTGCCACAAGGTTCGCCTTGCCAGGATGGTAGGAAACCTCGAACTTGAAGTCCTTCAAGGTCTCCATCCATCGGCGTTGTCTCATATTCAAGTCTCGCTACGTGAATATATACTTAAGGCTCTTGTGGTCGCAGAAAAGCTCGAACTCCTCTCCATAGAGGTAATGTCTCCAGAGCTTCAATGCAAAGATGACAGCTGCCAACTCTAGGTCGTGTGTAGGGTAGTTCTCCTCGTGCTTCCTTAATTGTCTCGAGGCATACGAAATCACCATGTCCTTCTGCATAAGGACACAGCCTAAACCAATGCGAGACGCGTCAGTGTATATCGTGTACTTAACCCTTTGCTCTGGCAATCTAGCACAGGGGCGGACGTCAACCTGTCCTTCAGCTCCTTGAAAGCTGCTTCCGCCTTCTTATTCCAGGAGAACTTCAGGTCCTTCCGTGTCAACTGAGACAACGGCCTGGCAATCTTCGAGAAATCCCGAATGAAGCGTCTATAATACCCTGCCAGACCAAGGAAACTCCTCACCTCGGTAACCGAGCCAGGCTACTGTCAATCCTGAATCACGGCTACCCTAGCAAGGTCCACTGCTATGCCATCCTTGGACACCACATGTCTGAGGAACTTGACTTCCTCCTGCCAGAAGTCGCATTTCTTATACTGCGCGAACAACTGGTTCTTCTTCAACGTATCCAACACCGCTCTCAGGTGCTCCTCGTGCTCCTCCCGACTCGTAGAGTATATCAAAATGTCATCAATAAAGACGATGACGAATCAGTATAGGAATGGCCGAAGTACCCAGTTCATCAGGTCCATGAACACTGCCGGTGCGTTCGTAAGACCGAACAACATCACTAGAAACTCGTAGTGCCCAAAGCATGTCCTGAAAGCCGTCTTCTGCACGTCCTCATCTCTGATGTGCAGCTGATGATACCCTGACTGCAGATCTATCTTCGAAAAATACTTCGCCCCCTTCAACTGATCAAACAGGTCATCTATCTTGGGCAAAGGATACTTGTTCTTCACCGTGACCTAGTTCAACCTACGGTAATCAATATATAACCGTAGTGACCCGTCCTTCTTCTTCACAAATAGTACAGGTGATCCCCAAGGAGACACACTAGGTCGTATGAAACCCTTCTCTACTAGCTTATTAATCTGCCTCCGCAGTTCCTCCATCTCACGTGGAGGCATACGATAAGTCGGCAATGAGATAGGTGTCGCACCAGGCATAAGATCAATGGTGAAGTCGATCTCGCCCCGAGGAGGCAAACCAGGAATCGTCGTAAACACATCTGTAAACTCCCGAACCACCGGCGTATCTCCTAATGTCGGACCATTAATCGGCTCTAATAAATCAGTATAACAGTCAACACGGTAGGGCCAACTGACCTGCATTGGAAACGTGAAAGTTGTGCCATTAGATCCATAGGCCGTCATGACCCGAGTGTCACAATCTATCTCCGCCTTCACCTTAGTGAGCCAGTTCATTCCGAGGATAATGTCGTAGAGCCATATGGAGCAACAATGAGGTCGATGAGCACTGTTCTGCTACCCAAATCCACGGAGCAACCCTCACACACCCGTGCGACATCCGAAACAGTCCCAGTAGCCGTAGTGAGTCTCATTCTCTTCGTGGGAGTAGTATGTAAAGCTAGACGCTTAACTGCCCCACATGAAATAATAGAAGTAGTGGACCCAGTGTCCACCAACAAGGAGACAGAAGTACCTAGAATGTGGGTCGTACCCTCAAAAGCCATCGGGGCCGTAATCGATGTCTCAGGTGCTTCAACAACCATTGTATGTACTCGAGCCTGCTGCAGAAGGTTCGGCTGTGGAAGCAAGGGCCGTTGAGGAGGCCGGAGCATGATACAGGAGGTCAGAAGGAAAGATGAGCAGGGGCAGTCTGTAGAGGTGGAGCTGATATGACCTGAGGGTGAGGGCGATCCAACCTTTGCGGTGGTGAGAACCCGCTAGCATTCATACGTGAAAGACAGCTCTCTATAGGATGACTCGGTTTCCCGCAGAAAGAACTGGTCACACCTGGGCGCTGCATTAAAACTACTGGCACCGTGGCCCTGGGGGGAGAGTCAATATGAGGCCTCTTGCCTAAGAAAGGTCTGCTCTGCATCTCTGGTCGTGGTCTCGTAACCATAGTACCACGAGAACGTGTCAGCCTATCAACATCCTGCTCGGCCATCATAGACATGTGAACCAGCTCCGCGTAAGAAGGTATACTGATACAACACATCTTCGACCGTATATTAGGTTGCAAACCCCTAGAAAAATGGCGCATCCGCATCTGCTCATCAACAAGGATAGTCGGGATAAAGCGGCTCAACTCCGTAAAGCGATGCTCGTACTCTGTAACAGTCATGCCTCCCTGCCTGAGGCGTAAAAACTCATCCTCCCGCTTGTGTCGTAAGTCTATGAGTAATACTTCTCGTGGAACCGGAACTCAAATGCTGCCTAAGTCCACACAGTCCACTGCGACAGACCGCAGCACACTGTCCCTCCACAGACTGGCCTCCCTCTCGAAAATGAAAGTGGCTAACTCGACCTGCTCTGCCTCAGTACAGTGCAGCATCCGAAGCATCTTGGAGATGCGGTCTAGCCAAAACTCAGCCTCCTCGGGTCTGTGAGAACCCGTGAATGTGGGAGGCCTCAAGCGCTGGAATCGCTCGAGTAGGCCACGAGTACCAACATCTCCAGTAGGGGGTACAGCAGGTGCAGGGGAAGGTATAGCCTCAGCCTGAGCAGGAGGCTCTGTGGTCTCAGGTCGTGTAGATGATGAAGGTGGAGCCGCACTGCCACCTTGAGCTGATAATACCGCAAGAAGCTGCTGATGTTACTGCTGCATCAACATCATCATCTGCTGTGGATCATGCTGTGTAGATGAGGATGCCCGGTACTGCTCGCGAACTGGGGGTGTATAAGGTGGCAGTTCACCAGTAGGATCAGCAGGAGGCTGATCAGAGTCTAACCCTCGGTCACCTCTACCAGAAGGAGTCTGGTCCATCGAGTCAGTGAGAAGGAGGGGTGTCGTTCTCCTCATAGATCTTCGTGGCATGCCCTATACAACATAGGGTGCAACGTATGTCAGATGAAGCATAACAACACATTATACAAGCACTTTAAGCAATCCACACATCTCATAGCAAAAGAGGCTGCATGCTTTTCATTTATCCAAAATTGTCATATTACATGAAATACAGACTTACATGAATCATGAAAGAAATTACATGTGAGCCAATTACATCCACAACATCAAACACTTAAAACATACTTGTAACGCCCTGAAAATCGAGGGTCGAGCATAAACCCAACTCCCGAGTTCCAACGCATCACTTATGCAACAAAATGAATGATGATTGAATGTTGCCTGTATTAGTACATTGAACATGAGTGAGATTAAGCCAAAACAGCATATCATACTCCAGAGACAGTTAAATTTGCAAGTAGAAGACTATGATAGATATATAAAATATAAAAACTATGGTAAGTCTCCAGACTGTGATAAGGTTACCAGGTTAAATAATTACAAGTACAATTCAAGTGATACCAAATGTGTTGTGTCATCTAGCCAACATCCCTATAACCCCGTCGATCAAGGCACGATTCACATGAAGCCGCCCGAAAACCGCATAAACGAGAAAGCATCCTCGTCGTTACAAAATTTCGGCTCCGCCTCAGGAGTAGCATCGCCATCTGCAAACAGACAAAGTCTGGTGAGTGTTCGGAACACCGTCCCGTAACGTGGGAGTGAGTGATCAACTCAATGGAACAATAAAGCATAGGTTAACATTTATCAATTTAGTCAAGCAGTAATGATAAAGCAGTACAATCAAACAATTCTAACTACTCTTATTTAATGCAAGTATGAAATGACATGATATATGCCCTTGCCAAACCACCCTCATGCGACACCATCTTACGTTCACGAATGCATTCATCCCTCAATGCTCCACATCTACCAAGTACATGCAGTGCGATGATGAGCATGATTATCGAGTAATTATTAGTCCATTTCAAACAGCAGTATTAGGAAACTAAGGTACCTCCCTTATATCATTCCCAAACATGATCCATTCTAGGGTCGTTAGTCCTAGTTAATCTCATACGATATTATGGTTTGAGAGGCATAGCGAAGCCATCACAAAGGGCTCGTCACCATATGCGGCTCAATTGCTGGCCGTCAGCTCGAATACAGGGTCTCACCGTACTCGGCTCAACTCATGCTCTAGTTGCTGCGAAGGGCTCATCGCCAATCACAGACCTTAGAGTATACTTGAAGACACTACGGAGGTCTCGTCGCCCGTCAGCACGAATACAGGTCTCACCGTATTCGGCTCTCGCCGTAGGTATCGATAGCTCGAATATAGTGTCCCATACTACCATAATCGGCTCACGAGTCTGGTTGCTCACTGGTCACTACGGGGAGGCACATCACCCCAGCGTAGGCCGACAGCTTGACCACGGTGTCCCATACCACCATGCCCGGCTCATGAGTCTTAGCGGATAGAGGTACCATGGTTAAAAGGGATTCCACTGGTAAGTTTGGTACCCTAGGTTCAAGCAGTAGCGTCCAAACATGGTGAACATACATTAGACAGATCGGGTTACTTGACGAGCTCGACTAGCTCGAGCGCACAACAAGTTGAACGATATGAAGCGCATAAGCACTTCGTGTGGCCAACCACTATCGCCAACCTAAGTACTACTCGGGTTCATCGAACACATTTCACGTGGCAAATGAATTTCAGCCACGCATTCATTTTCGTTACCGATTGCTTGAACTATAATCATAGCCCCAATCACATTCAATTGCAGATAGTTAAAGCAGTAATGAATAAAGATTCAAATCATACAATCAAGTCTGATATTATCCGTTTAGGGCTGTCAGGGCTATTGCACGCACTCGTTGCTCCACTCCCCCATCACCCATGATGGATCATACAACGTAAACAAGAATTTAAACATATGCATCACATAGATAACATCATGCAATCATTTGAGCATGTTATGAAGCACAACACAAGCATGAGTTTGTACATATTAAATTCCCAATCACACAGCTATCCAAGGAAATCATACACCTAGTTAAAGGAGTTGAGAATCATATCTCAACACCCTTATACATTACAATTTACTAACTACTACTCATTCAGACATTTCAACAAACACTTTAGACTACATACATCAATTTACATGACATATGTTGATCACATAGGTATTAGGCCAAATCCTTTCACTAGAGAGTTACCCCAATCATAACACGCATACACTCACGACGGATAGTCATGGCAAGCAGGAATCCAAGTTCCATATTCATTCAGTCATTTCCACAAACACTTGGGCCACACATTTTAATATAAGTAGTGTATATTGGTCGTGGCGTGATTTAGGGCAAATCCTTTCGTCAAAGGGGTATCGCCAATACAACAATCATAAATCCATGACAATTAGTCATGGCGAGCACAAATAAGAATTCTATACTCATTCGGTCATTTTCACAAACACTTAGAATACACTATTTTAACATACATAGTGTATATTAGCAAAAAAACGTATTAGGGCGAGTCCTTTCGCCAAACAAGTATTTTATCCATATATAATATATTCATACAACAAATAATCATGGCAAACACATTTCCAAAATTTATACGTATACGGTACTTTCTACAAATACCTAGTGTATGTAAAATTCCATATTCTTCATCTTTAATCGAAACAGAAAACAGACAGCACTTTGTACATGTGCAATTGCATGCAGATCATGAATCTATCATTATCTGACATTGAAAACGTTGAAAACCATGACCTATACACCTAAAGTCTGCACCTTTTGTCGTAGAATTGTAACGAAGTCGATAAGTTTGCTAAGCTTTTGTATATGGCAGTTTGGCAACCTATAGAACGAAATAGGTTAGCTATTTCATAACCTACAAGCTATACAACCACAAAACAGAATAGGGTTAGGGTTTCTTACCTAGAAACGAAGTCAGAATCGCTGGGAAAGCAATGAGAATGAGGTGGTGTAGCTTGTGTAGTGGCAGGGAATAGCAGTTGGGAGATTCTCCCCTTCTCTCACTCTTTCTCTCTCTTTTCTCTCTTCTCTCTCTAGGGTTTCTCTCAAATTCATATGGCTGCAATGAGAGAGGGTTTAAGGTCCTTATATAGCCTAAAAACTCACCGAAATAGACTCCAAGTCAAAGTATACTTAGGTTATAACCAAAGCGGGTCAGTTTCAGCTCAACGGAGGACTTCTAACGGGCCTCCTCGAGCCAAAGGTCGGACTTAAGCTCACTAACACTGGATTTATGTTTAGTTAAGTTTTCGTTTCAGTGGGATTCCCAGATCACGCATGGCGGACCAGTTTCAGTTCAACGGTCAGAGGATATGTGTATGAAATTTCTCCTGATCCGAGGGTGTAATTTGGTTTGATTCTGACGGTCTAGTTGCTTAAAACTGATCCGCAAGCGAGAGGTACCAGATTACTATTTGAGATGGTTTATTTTGAATTAATTTCACATTTCTCACACTCTTTACTCCGAGCTCAAGCGAATAGCGCTGGGACACTATCTGGATTTGATTTCTGAGATGGTTGTCAAGCCCAGCAAGGCGGTCCTAATTCCTTAACTTCGTATTCATCGGACTTCCAACGTGTGGTCCAGATCTGATACGGAGTTTCGTGATGCTCTCGAGAGCAGACGGGTAATGAGATTGATCCTAGATTCTTGGGTACCCTAGCGTCAATGATTCTACAAGTTTTGGGTCTTGCAGATCGTATTTGAAGTGATTGGTGCTAATTTCACAGGTACTCTAGTTTAACACTGGCTAATACTCGCCTAATTTCTAAAGGATTTAGTCCTGAGTAATTTTCGTCTGAGGTGGTACCTGGGCCTTTGTAGTTTGTATATAAAGTAATCCAAGTTATACTACTTAGCTAGTTTAAGATAGCGTCTAGGGTGAAAGTACTTAGAAAAATTAAAAGAACAAGGTGGTGAAGGGTGGGATTTATGAAGGAAATGGGTTAAGGAGCGATTTTAGACTGTGGGATTCAGTTCTGACAAGTTAATAAGGTGTTAGGAGCGACCCATTGCCTAAGGACGTCTAATCCCAGGTTGGCAAAAATCCAGGATGTTACAATACTACTAACTACTACATCATCAACATGAAACATAAACCTACTACAGAGGAAACCAAAACAACTACAAAACAGCAGTATGGATAGCTAGGCATCTGAGTCAGGTGATGGAGGAGGGGCATTCTTATCCTGTAGATAGCACAGGATGGCCTTCAAGGTGCGAGACACCTTGCTGAGCTTGGTTTGGACCCGCCCAACTTCCTGTTGCAGGGAGGCTTGGCCCTC
The DNA here is from genome assembly GCA_021015155.1 of Magnolia officinalis. Classification (NCBI taxonomy): domain Eukaryota; kingdom Viridiplantae; phylum Streptophyta; class Magnoliopsida; order Magnoliales; family Magnoliaceae; genus Magnolia; species Magnolia officinalis. Next base: position 52,063,727 of record JAJHSJ010000006.1, read on the forward strand.
CTCGAGACGGGCTAAACACGCATCTATGGTAGCCCGATCGGTGCCCTGCTCCTAAGCCACAGGAGGTGAACTCTCCTCTGTATCCTGGGCCTCAGGTTCCTCTTCTTCTTCTTCTATTTCATCGTCACCCCCATCCTCAGTCTCTTCTTCTTCGCTCACCATTTCATCCTCACTCTCCCCATGTCGGCCCTGTCTTCGCCGCGCCCTGAGCTCCATCTAATGGAGAGTACTCTCGTCGATTTGGTGAATCGGTGCTAGCCTTTCCACCCCCAGGCTGTAGCCAAACTCCCGTGCAATCCTACATATGAGTCGGCCGAAGGGAAGCAAATCAGAGCTCCTGGTGAAGCGTGCAGTACTCACAATCTGTCGCAACACGAATGTAGGCACGCACAAGTTCGCCCTCTGCCCCACTTGGTAAAGAAAGTCTATCATGAGTCGCGTGTACTTGTTGCGATTACTGTGCCTGGGGTAGAGGTTGTTTGTGAAGATGTCATGTAGTAAGTGGAAGTCATCTGACATGTGGGACGCTAGCAGGATTTTGTTCGGCTGCCACTCAACCAGTCGGCCACCACAAAGGTAACGTGTGCGACGATCCTTTTCACGAGCAGTCCCCAGATTCTGTTCGCTAGCATGTACATCACCAAGGGGCATATTCATAAGCCGCGCAATCACTCTCACATCAACAGTGACAAACAGATCCACCCCAACCAAGAGCCGAAACTGCAAAGGCTCCAGTGTAGGCTCATGAATGTTGGCATAGAAGGCTCTGACAGTACCAGGATTGGCGCGACCTCTGGCCTCAAATAGCAGACCCGAGTAGGCCGCCTCCACTTGCTCGAATAAGTAGTATTTACCGAAGAGTCGCCCATCCACCTGGGCTTCAAAGAGAACCCTGCGGTCCTCATAAACTCAATGAGGTAGTGCCGCCAACTGAGCTCGTTCAGCAGGGATCCGGGGATCAAGATCCCGCTTTGTTCGAAATTCCCGGTCAAAGCTCGAGATAGCGGCGGTGCCTCTCGGCCGCCTTGAACGTGTAGGGCGACTAGGCCGAGCCTCATTAGCGGCGCTCTTTCTCTTACCCATAAGAGAGATGATGGTGGAGATGGAGAAAATGGCCAAAATAATCGCGAGAAAGGCCATGGAAAGGGAAGGAATGGAAAGAAAGAGGGCAGGAGGATTGGTTCTCCACTGACTTGGGTTCCAACAGACGTTGTAGGGGCCAAATGATAGAGATTGAAGGAGGAAAATGGAGAGATCAGATGGGTGAGGAAGCTCACACGATTTTTGAGCTTCGAAGGGGCGTGTGGGAGTCAAAATGAGAGAAACGGAGAGGGAAGGGAGGAAAGGACTGCTGTGGACGATGGGAATGGGTGTGTGGTGGTCGAAACTAGCAGAGATGACGATTGGAAGGGCAATTTCGAAAAGAAAACAGCAAGTTTAGAGGGAAAAATGGCTTGGAGGGAAGGTTTGTGAAAGAAGTAGGGTTTTGGGAGAGGGAGAATGGACGAGAGCTATGTCAGGGGGTTATTAGACCCCCCAACGCGATCAGCCAAAGCCGCGGGCCCGGCCCAGCCCAAATTTCGGCGAGGCCTCTCCGACCGGGCGAGGGCCTCGCCAACCAACTTTCCAGTTTTCGAGTGCCCTTAACATGGGCGAGATCCTCATGCCCCCTAAGCCCCAAAAAACCTTGGGTCCCACCTGGGTACCCCTAGATTAATGTGGGTAGGCCCCCGACCCCAATTCACTCAATTTCGGGCAGTTTCGGGCACTTTCGGACACATACTTACATTTACAGATTTTTTACTGCTGGGATGAGGTGTATTGTGATCTAGACACGTCAATAGACGGTCTATAAGTGATTTGGGATCGACACGTGCGATCAAGATGGCGTAAGAACTCGATCAAAATGCTCGTTTTTGATAAACTTCGCCAAATGACGAAATCGGAGAAACCTAAGACTGTTTTTATATTTTTCTCGCACCCTCCTAAGTCAACGCGTCAGCGTACATCGTGGGAACATAACTCAGGTCCGGTTTAATCAAAATCATGCTCTGATACCAACTTGTCACGCCCTGAAATTCGAGGGTCAAGTAGCAACTCAACTCTCGAGTTCCAGAACATCACTTATGCAACATAAATGATGATGATTGAATGTTGTCTTTGTCAGTGCAATAAACATAAGTGAAATTATACCAAAACAGTAATTCATACTTCAGATGAATTGTATAAAGGCAAGCGGAAGACTGAAACTGTATATATAAGGTATGTAAAGAAACAAAACCATCTCAATTTCCAGAGTATGAACACTAACTGAGTAACCATATACATGTATTATTTCTGAATCAAAAGGTCACAATACAACTAAAACAGATATATCCTGAAATCCCCGTGATCCAGTCAGCCTAAGCAAAGCCGTCAGAGTACTTCAAGTATGAGAACTCATCCTGGTCCTCATCGTAGCCTGGCTCCACCTCCTTAATCGACGTATCATCTATACCTGAGACAGAGTCTGGTTGGTGTGTACAACACCGTCCCGTAACATGGGAGTGAGTAGCTAACTCAATGGAACAATAAAGCATAGGTTAACATGTTATCAATTCAGTCAAGCAGTAATGATAAAGCAGTACAATCAAACAATCCTAACTACTCTTATTTAATGCAAGCATGAAATGACATGATGAATGCCCTTGCCAAACCACCCTCATGCGACTCCATCTTACGTTCGCGATATGTGTTCATCCCTCAGTGCTCCACATCTACCAAGTACATGCAGTGCGATGATGAGCATGATTACTGAGTAGTTATTAGTCCATTTCAAATAACAGTATTTGGAAACTAAGGTACCTCCATTATATCATTCCCAAACATGATCCATTCTAGGGTCATCAATCCTCGTTAATCTCATACGATAGTATATTTCTAGGTCGCTACAGAGGCTGTCAGGGCTGTTACGCATAAAGGTTAAACCACTCCCCCATCACCTCTTTAACAGTTCATCACTAAGCTGATACAGGCCTAGTTCACACTCTATCACTGCGGCAAAACTCGTCGCCTCACTGTAAATTCAGAGTATGCTCGAGGTCACTACAAAGGGCTGTCAGGGCTGTTACGCACAATGGTTACACCACTCCCCCATCACCTTATCAATGTAGGCCGACAGCACGAATATAGTGTCCCATACCACCATAATCGGCTCACGAGTCTGGTTGCTCTACGGGGAGGCACGTGTCCCCAGCATAGGTCGACAGCTCGACCACGGTGTCCCATACCACCATGCCCGGCTCATGAGTCTTAGCGGATCGAGGTACCATGGTTAACAGGATTCCACTGGTAAGTTTAATACCCTAGGTTCAAGCAGTAGTGACCAAACATGGTGAACATTCATTAGATATATCGGGTTACTTGACGAGCCTAACTAGCTCAAGCGCACAATCAACTGAACGACATGAAGTGCATGAGCACTTCGTGTGGCCTAACCACTGCCGCCAACTGAAGTACGACTCGGGTTCGTCAAACACATCTTTCGTGGTGACATGAATCTCAACCACGATCTCAAGTCTGGTACCGATTGTCTGGACTATAGACATAGTCCCAAACTCAATCAATCCATATTCATAGCATGTGGTGTAAAGCATAATAAACAAAGTAATTCAAGCATATTAACAAGCATGTCATAAAGCATGTTATCAAACATGCTATAAAGCATGTTATAAAGCATATTATAAAGCACTATATAAATAGGAATACAAACACATATATTTCATAAGTAAGTGGTTAAAGTAAACAACCACATGGAGGAAATCATACATGTCTCTAAGGTAGTTGAGAATCCCATCTCAACACCTACCTAAGGCACCATCATCCAAACACTTACTCTCACAAGCATTTTCACAAACACTTAGAATACACTATTTCAACATACATAGTGTATGTTAGTAAAACATGTATTTGGGCGAATCCTTTCGGCAAGCAAGTATTTTACGCATATATAAAATGTTCATACAACAAATAGTCATGGCAACCACATCTCTAAAATATTTACGTATACGGTACTTTCTAGATTACACAATTTCTACATACATAGTGTATATTAACAAATCGTGTATTATGGCGAGTCCTTTCGCCAAGTAAGTATTTTATCCATATATATTATATTCATGCAATAAATATTCATGGCAAACACATTTCCAAAATTTATACATATACGGTATTTTCTACGAATACCTAGAATATGTAAAATTCCATATTCTACATCTCTAATCGAAATGGAAAACAAAAAGCACTTTGTACATGTGCAATTGTATACAGATCATGAATCTATCATTATCTGACGTTGAAAGTGCTGAAAACCATAACCTATACACCTAAATTCCTCGCCTTATACCGTAGAATCGCAACGAATACGATAGGTTTGCCAAGTTTCGGTATTCGGCAATTTGGTAGCCTATAAAATGAAATAGGTTAGCTATTTCATAACTTACAACCTTCACACCCCAAAACAGATTAGGGTTAGGGTTTCTTACCTCAAAACGAAGTCAGAATCGTCGGGGAAGCGATGAGAATCGGGTGATGCAGCTTGTGTAGCGGCAGGGAACGGTAGTAGGGAGATTCTCCCACTTTTCTCACTCTTTCGCTCTCTTTTCTCACTTCTCTCTCTAGGGTTTCTCTCATATTCATATGGCTGTGAGAGAGAGGGTTCTAAGGTCCTTATATAACCTAAAAATTCACCAAACTAGACTTGTGGACAAGGAATACTTAGGTTATAACCAAAGCGGTACTTTTCCAGCTCAACGGTGGACTTCTAGCGGGCCTCCTTGAGCCAAAGGTTGGACTTAAGCTCACCAACCTTGGATCCAGGTAAAGTTAAGTTTTTGTTTCAGTCGAATTCCCAGATCAGGCGTGGCGGGCCAGTTTCAGTTCAACGGTCAGTGGATCTTGATCTGAAATTCCAAGTACATGGATATGTTTATGAAATTTTTCCTGATCCGAGGGTGTATTTGGGTCAGATTCTAACAGTCTGGTTGCTTACAAATTGACCGCAAGTAACAAGTCTCAGATTACTATTCAAGATATTTATTTTGTAAAGAAAAGTGTTTTCACACTCTCTCGCTCTGGCCTCAAGCGAACAGCCATGGGACACCGTGTGGATTTGATTTCCGAGATGGTTGTCAAGCCCAGCGAGGCGGTCCTAAGTCCTTAAGTTCGTATTATTCGGACTCCCGATGTGCGTTCCAGACCTGTTACGGAGTTTCAATGTGGTCCCAAGAGCAGTCGGGTAATGAGTTTGATCCTAGATTTTAGGGTAACCTAGCGTCAATGATTCTACAAGTTTTAGGTCTTGTAGATCGTATTTAAAACGATTCAAATGGATTTCATGGATAATCTAGTTTAGCACTTAGTTAACTTTGTCAAATTTCTAAAGGATTTAACCTAAGTGAATTCTGGTTGAGGTGGTACTCGAGCCATTGTACGAAAATTTTTGAGTCGTTACACCTCATAAATCTGGGCCCTCCGTACTATCTCCTCAAAAGTCGAGAGCTCATGCCTAACAACACGGCCTCGGAGATCGTAACGTAAACCGTTCTCGAAACTACGAGCCTTCTGCTCCTCTTCATCAACCAAACAAGGCGCGAATCTGGACAACGCCACAAAACGAGATGCATACTGTGCTGCAGACATGTCTCCCTGCACCATGGTCTTGAACTCTAATGCTTGCTATCGACAAAAGTGGTCAGGAAAGTACTGCTGATCGAATCGGTCTATGAAATCCTCCCATATCCAGATAAAATCAGGCCCTGTAACACGGGAAACGGAGATCCACCAGTGCTCGGCCTCACCCTGGAGAAGAAATACAACTAACCGGACTCGCTGCTGAGTCGTACATGTCATAGTATCAAAAATCTTCTCCACATTGGAGCGCCACCTCTCAACTGCAGTCGGATCTTCCTCGCCCTGGAAACGCAGAGGGTCAAGCTTTCTGAACTCACCAAGAAGGGCGCTCGTGCACTCCTGCTCTGCCTGGGCTGGTGAAACAACTGGACGCCTTCCCTGTCTTCGAAGCGTAGCCCTCACAGGCAACAACATCTTCTGTAACTGGGAGGTGCCCACAGGTACGGTCGGATCCGCACCGGTCTTAGGTGTAGAAATGACATCCACAGGCGGGGGAGCAAGGATCTCAGGGGGTGGAGTGGGAATCGCTTGCATCGCTCTCCTGGGCGGCATGTCCTATATGAAGGAACAAAGGCGCCCATTATCCTTAAATACTCTCGAATATACACACGGCGGTGAGCTCTATCAGAAAGTCTCTAAGTTATTCGAACTCGGGGACCTAATCATTCTAAGTTCTCAACAATCATAGAGTGTAGGGTATCTATCAGTAGATATGTGATGTTATCCTCAGGTATTCCTAAGTTATGATCTAATACCAACTTCTGTCACGCCCCAAACCTGAAAATCGGATTCTCAGGAATCCCAATTGTTGAATCCGGTGCTGACAGCCTCCGCAGTACCTCATTCTCGGCTCCCAGCGCCCAAATGCCAGGTTCCGGTTATGAGATCCTACAAGGAGAATTATTTTTTTCAACGTGCATTTATCTCGTAAGAGGCATAACCACAGGTTTACCTAAATCATAAAGGCAACATCATCATCACATATCCACTAATATAATCATTTGAGTACAATAATGAAAAGAAAATACATGCATATAATAAACTCTCTAAAAGCTCTGCCGCACATTCCTCCCCTAGCTCGACTGCGTCCTATCATTACCTGCACGCATCTATCATGCATAAGCTTATAGAAAGCTTAGAGGGTGGTGTAAGCATTTAATACAACGCCTTAATCATACAATATCAGAATTACTAGCATGAATCATACGATATCAGAGTAAGCGGAAATACTGCAAGTCCATAAGAATATTATCAACCTCATCCAAGATATACGATGAAAAGACATAGTAAGTCAATAACATATACTGAGAAAGTAATATAAATCGGCTATGTAATGAGGAAACACAATGAATCAGATATCAAATATCGAGGATGCAATGAAATATACAATTCGGGAGAGCTACGAATACCATCAGCCTTATCTAGGTCATAAAAATGCAGACATAGAGTAACCCAAAATGTCATATGTTATGGATGTAATGCGATATGCGGTGCAAATGGAATGACTATGTGAAATGGCCAAGCTAAATGTCCTAGAGGGGGGGTGAATAGGACAATGCCAAATAAAAACTTATAATAGCGGAATTAACGAAATATGATAGCCAATGAACTAATTAAATAAATTGTAATGCAGAAATGAAATACAACCTCAAACAATTGAAATTGAGTGGTTGATACAAACGTTGTTCTAAGGACAACCTTTCACCAAAAACTCAGTGTTTATGGTAGGACAACCTTATGTCTAGAAATGTCTTGTATCAAATACACAAATCAAAGAGGAATAAAGAAACAAATACAAACTGCACTGAATAAATTGAATTTACAAATGTCTTGTTCTAGGGACAACCATACACCATAAAAATGCAGGGCAACCTTGCTGGAACAATTTGGAATTTAAGCTTGAATCAATAAAAAGAATTGCTGGAAATAAATTGTAGAAATAAATCACTAAATTATTACAACATTCCCACACTTGCTTGTAATTTCAAACTGTTACAACATTCACATCCACAAGGAAAATAGAACTGAATGATAAAAAAACATTCAATCCACAAGACAAGAAGTTATAGTGGTTCGCCTGTGTGTTCACCAACTGTTCTCAAACAGCCACACAGAATGCTACTCCACTCCTAATCCTCACACAGGGGATATTAGCGTTCTCTAATAAAACTGGTTTTCACAGGTTTACCAAAAACCTTCACAATTGTGTCTTTGTCACTTGGGCTTACACAAAAAAAAAAACCCTCAATCTGAGTTTTCTGGCTCTCCTCAGATAACCATACACATAGAGATTTTTCTGGCAAATCTCATAAAAAACCAAAACAGAAATTACAGGAATTGTAAAATACCTGGATCTTATCCTTTTGCAGTAGCCCGGAAGAACCGATCAGAGTAGAGATGATAGTTCAATGTCCAATACTCAAATTATTGAGGTTCTAAGTTCTAATTGATTTTAAATGAATCTCAAAGGCTAGCTCTATTTGATTTTAATTCCAAGAAGAAGGAATACACGATTTCCCCTTTTCAAATAGGATTGGAATTTATAATAAAATCAAATATAAAAAGCTAACAAAAGGAATTAGAATGAAGCGCAAATTAGCTTAAATTTAAACACACGACTTATCTCAGAGTGGAACTTGCTTTTATAGAATTTTCAATGAATAAACTCTGAAATTCGTGTGCTATTTATAGTTACAGAAATTCGTCTTCGACTGGTCTAGAAGTTCCCACGACTGGTCTTAGAAGAAACAGATTTTTGAATTTCTGCGCGGATTCAGGAAAACCGATGTACGACTGGTCGTAGGCAGTCCACGACTGGTCGAAGGTCCTCCACGACCGGTCGAGACCCCTTCTCGACTGACTGGTCGAGCAACAGTGAATTTAGTCGCTGGAGTTTGAGCCGAGGCTCCACGACTGGTCGAGCTTCGAGTCGAGGCCCGTCCACGACCGGTCGTGCAGACTTCAAGACTGGTCGTGAGCGAACCAGAAAATCCGATAAATTTGAGCAATTCCAAGACTGGTCTAGGAAATTCTTAGACAGGTCGAGCCAGTGCTAGGACTGGTCGAACCAGAACCAGACTAGTCTAAGAGCAGCTCAAACACATGTTTAAATACATTTGGATAATGTATCCAAAGTGACCTACCCTAAGGTCAGTGACTATGGTCTATCAAACCTGAATAATGAAGTATGGACATTGAACTCTACTTCATTCAACGAATGATAAATCTTTTAGTACTTAAAGCCTGAAGTACGAGTCGTCCAACCACTTGAACCTGAAGTCAGAGTCGTCCAAACACTTGACACCAACATTTATCTTGAACTTGAATAACCAATAAGAATGTCGTGACTTCTTTGTATCTTCTTCTTTATATCTTCTTCTTTATATCTTGAAGCCGCTTGAAGAGTCCATGGTGTGTCTTAAACATAGAACACACACATAGAACATACCAAGGTTTTGACACACAAAATTTGACAATCAAAGAGGTATCATATAATAGCACTAACAATCTCCCCCTTTGGCAAATTTGTGACAAAACATATATATAAAAACACAATAGAGGAATCATGAATCATGAATTAGATGTGTCAACACATGACAACCATATACAATATGAGAGATGTTGAATTACTCCCCCTCAATAAGACTCCCCATTTAAGGAATTAAGTTCTCTCCCCATTTAAGGAATTAAGTATTGATGCAAACACCATCAACAACATAAATACCACAGATATATGTACCATTCTCCCCCTTTTTGTCAAAAAATATGACAAAGGAAGATCATATAAGCTCAGGAAGACAAATGAGAGCATAAAAGATTTAGGAGAAGATATTACATACCAAAGTCACAGTTATAAGTTAAACAGTTCCAAGAAAAATCCAAAGTGAAATCAGTTCAAACTACATTTAATAAACATTTAATCAGACCCTGAAGAAGGAGCAGGAATGGTAGGATCAATATGATGAAGGCCTTTTTGTAAGCGCCTCAAATACTTATGCATTTTCTTAAATTGTGCATTATGGCCAACATGCATATTTTCCACCTTTTCTTCTAATGCACTTAGACGTGCATCGAAATCAGAAGGAACAAAATCTGGATCATCTTCAGATGCAGACTCAATATCATCAAAAAGATCATCCATGTTGATATCCTCATTAGGAAGATCATCTCCTTCATTCGCATCTCCAACTCCAGCAGCTCCACCACCCTCGTCATTATCAACTTGACCAGCGGCCAATCTCAACTTCATTTTGTTTATGTTGGTGTTGTTGAAAATAAGGTGATGGATAGGAGCTTCACCAACAGGCATAGTGACCAACATGTGAGTAGCTAAGACATTTAACAAATATCCAAATGGAATGTCACCATGACCTGGCTGAGACCGAAACTGAATAATAGAATAACAGATCAATGAAGGTAAGCAAACATTGGCACCACTAACGATTGAGTACAGGATACGAACCATCAGAAGAGTCAATTCAGTTTTGTTACCAGCCCTAGGATACACATTAGATGTAAAAATACGATGAAGAACTCTATATCTGGGCAACAGCCACCTGGTCTTGAGAACAGTACCATTGACAGACCAAGGTGCATCCATATTACAAAGGGCTCTAGTCAATAAACGTTTCTCAGATTCAGTAACTTTATCACCCAATGTGGAAGGATGGATTCCATCATCATTTACTGGAATATCCATTAACCCAGAAATCAAATGACGATCCACAGTAAAAGGCCCTTCTCTTGTAGTAATAATAAAAGTTAATTCCTCAAGAGAAAAGTCTATAATACATGCAACCATGGCCTGAGCAATTGACTGATATGCCGGCCCTCCCCAATTCAAAATGTTAACCCAACCAACAGATTGAAGGAGAGGAACTAGATTAAATTGAGCAATATGATTGATACAAACTGCTTTCTCAACAATAACTTTCTTAAATCGAAAATCACGAACTTGTGGAGGGTCATCATTAGGATCTCTAAGATGACGGCGAGATACAACATTGGACCTAGATGAAGAAGCACCTCTACTAGTTCGCTTTTTACCTCCTCTAACCCATATTCTTGAAAAGATTGAAGGAATTTCAAGAAAAACAAGATGAGTTTCAACCAAATCAGAAAATGAGGAAGACAACCCCAAACCCTTGAAGGAAATAAGAAATAATCAACACTAACAAGGAAGACAAGAAGTAATGTTCAAGATTCTTCAATAAAATCAAGAGAAATACTCAAACCTGGAGAAATCCCATAGATGGGTACGACCGGTCGAAGCTATGCCCGTTGGAGAAGAAGAGGGAAATGAAGAAAAAGTGATTTTTTCCCCAAATAAAGGAACCAGCGCGATACACGACCGGTCTTGAGTATTCCTCGACCGGTCTAACCACGACTGGTCGAGACTATCCTCGACTGGTCGTGTAAGACCAAAATATGCATTTTTTATTTATCTTTATTTTTATTTTTTATTATTTTATTTTTATTAAAATGCATAATCAATCATCTTATATTACACATACCGAGATCAAATTTCAATTTATTGAACTTGCATTTATCGAGGTGGTTTGGTGAAAATGTCAGCAAGTTGTTTCTCGGTAGGAATATATTCTAAACAAATTACTTTTTCTTCAACAAGTTCACGAATATAGTGAAATCTAATGTCAATATGCTTAGTTCGTGAATGCTGGATTGGATTTTTGGAAATATTAATTGCACTTGAATTATCACAATATAAAACTATTGAGTCTTGTGCAATACCATAATCACTTAACATGCGTTTCATCCAGACTAACTGAGTACATGCATTTCCTGCAGCAATGTATTCAGCCTCAGCAGTTGAGAGTGAAATGGAACTCTGTTTCTTGCTTGCTGAACCAAGAAACTATGCAATTTCCAATGTAAAAGCAACCACCACTGGTTGACTTTCTGTCATCCATATTACCAGCCCAATCAGCATCCGAGAACCCAGCCAATTGCACACTAGTATCAAAGGGATACCAAAGACCCAGATTAACTGAACTTGCAACATAACGAATAATGCGTTTAACAGCAGTCAAATGAGATTCTTTAGGATTAGACTGATATCTACAATTCCAACACTAAAAGCAATATCAGGTCTACTTGCTGTTAAATACAGTAAACTACCAATCATGCTTCGATATAGTTTAGGATCTATCTCTTTCCTGTAGTTGTCTTTTGAGAGCTTTAGAGAAGTCTAGGAGTATCAAAATTCTACCAATTTCAATCACGAAACTTAACTAAATTTAGCATATTTAGTTTGAGAAAAAAATTCCATCAGATTGCTGTTAAACTTGCAATCCTAAATAGTTTAATTCTCCGACCATACTCATCTCAAATTCAGATTTCATTAGATCTGCAAACTCAACAGTCATGTCAGTACAAGTTGATCCATAAATTATATCATCAACATAGATTTGAACCACTAAAATATCATTGCATTGTTCTGCTTTAACAAAGAGTGTTTTATCAACACTACCCATTTGAAAATTGTGACCCAGTAAAAACTTAGTCAATTTTTCATACCATGCCCTGGGAGCTTGTTTCAACCCATAGAGAGCTTTCTTAAGGTGATAAACATGATTAGTAAACTTAGGATCTTCAAACCCTGTAGGTTGTTCAACATAAACCTCTTCATGTAAATCACCATTAAGAAAAGCACTCTTTACATCCATTTGATAAATCTTAAACTTTCTAAAACATGCAATGGATATAAATAATCTGATTGATTCAAGGCGTGCAACTGGAGTGAAAGTTTCCTCAAAATCGATACCTTCAATTTGAGTGTATCCTTGCACAACCAGTCTTGCCTTGTTTCGAATAATATTTCCCAATTCATCAGACTTATTTTTGAAAATCCATTTAGTTCCAATAATATGTTTATCTTTTGTCTTGGAACAAGATACCAGACATCGTTACGAACAATTTTAGTTCTTCCAGTCCTGCATCGCAACTATCCAGTTTTCATCAGAAAGAGCTTCCTTTACATTAACCGGTTCTATCTGAGAGGTGAAACACACGTAATTACAAAAATCTTCTAATTGTCTACGAGTGCGTACACCTGTGAGAGGATTTCCAAGGATTTGTGTAGTTGGATGATCTTTGACAGTCCTCACATCATGATTAGATTCACTTGATGAAGTTTCTGGTTTTTCAATTATAAGAACTTCATCATTATCTGAACTAGGGGCTGAAGTATTTAAGTGATCATCTATGACCATATTGATTGACTCTTGAATAACTCCAGTCCTTTTGTTCAGTACACGATATGCACGACTGTTTAATGAATATCCTAAGAATAATCCTTCATCACTTTTTGTATCAAATTTTCCCAAGTTTTCCCGGTCACGTAAAATATACACTTACTGCCAAAAACGCGAAAATATTTGACTGTAGGTTTTTTGTCAACCACATTTCGTAGGGCGTTTTATTATTTGATTTGCAAGTATAAACACGATTAATAATATAGCAAGCAGTATTAATCGCCTCAGCCCATAAATTCTTAGAAACCTTCATGCTATTTAGCATAACAGTTCCCATTTCTTGAAGAACTCTATTTTTTCTTTCCACAATGCCATTTTGTTGTGGAGTTTTAGTGCAGAGAATTCATGTGATATTCCATGATCATTACAGAATTTCTCAAAACAGCTATTTTCAAATTCGGATCCATGATCACTTCGATCTTACTCACATGAGAACATTTTTCAGTTTGGATCCGTTTGATTATCTTTTTTACTTCATCAGGGTTTTCTGATTTGTCCTTAAAAATGAAACCCAAGTGAATCTGGTGTAATCGTCTACAATAACCAGAATATATTTTTTACACTTCCTCGACTTTCCGTTCTAGTTGGTCCTATTAGATCCATGTGGAGAAGTTCGAGTGGTCTTGATGTGGTATTTGAGTTCACCTTTTTGTGAGATCTCCTAGTTTGTTTACCATACTGGCATTCACCACATATTTTATCTATTTTTTGAATCTTTGGTAGACCTCTTATTAGTTCTTCTTTGCTCAATCTATATAAGTTCCGGTAGTGTACATGTCCAAGACGTTTATATACCATAATTCAGTTTCATTTGTATGGACCATGTAACACATTTGGTTAGATGAGCTGTCATTTCTCACTATATAGCAGTTTTCAGAAGTTCTGAGACCAGTTAATATCACAGATCCCTTTTTGTCTATAATCTCACAACCTTGATTGGAAAACTTCACACTATGATTGTTATCGCATATTTGAGATATGCTTAACAAGTTGTGTTTTAAACCTTCAACATATAAAACATTCTTAAATAAGGGTGATTATGGAGTTGAACCGTACCTTGGCCAATAATTTTGCAATTGCTACCATCACCAAATGTGACTGACCCATCAGTCATATCTTGTAGATCGGTGAAGAGAGCTTTGTCACCAGTCATATGCCTGGAGCAACCACTGTCTAGGTACCACACACTTTGAAAGGCTAGTTGCTTTGAAAGCAGTGTGAGCAACCAAGCAGTCAACTTTAGGAACCCATTTCATAACAGTTTTAGTTTAGGAACATAGTTGGTCTTCTTTTGTTTATATTTGAAAGAATGACTTACAGAGTTAGATTTTAAAAGTTCCTTGAGTAAATCAACTATTTTTTCAGCTAAAGGATTTTTCATTTGACTTTTGAAGTTGACATAGCTGTTTTTAGGTTTTTGAAAATTTTTTGTTGTTTTGACAAAACCTTGTGAAGTGTTTTTCTTTTTTGAATTAGAGGATTCTCCTTTCACAAATTTAGGTGGAGAATTCTTCTGTTTATGAGGTATTGTTTTATCATACCCCAACCCGGATCTATCACCACATTTTTTTGAACCGGATAGAAGTTTTTCTAATTTAGAATCACCTTGGGTATACCTCCAAGTTTCCTTTGAATTCAGAAGAGAAGACACTTCATTTTTTAGTCTCTCATTTCAGATTTTAAATCAACAATCAGAGAGTTTTTGAATTCTAAATCGCTTTTTGATTTTTCAAAATAATCTGATATTTGAGATTTTTCTAAAACAAGCAAGTCAAAACAATCTCTAAGTTTAGAAAATTTTTCTCTTTGAAGTTTAAGCTTCACAGCAATTTTACAACTCTCTTTGTATAAGGCATTGTAAGCATCTTGAAGATCTTCTTCATTCTCATGGTCATTATCCAAATTTTCTTCACTAGTAGAATCATCGTGATCAGAGAAGGTAAACTTAGCTAGAGTCATAAGGGCTTTTACTTCATTGCCCGACTCGGTTTCGTTCTTCGGAATCTGATTCAGAAGAAACTTCAGAGTCAGATGATTCATCCCATGTAGCCAACATACCTTTCTTTTTGGATTTTTCCTTATTAGGACATTTGTTTGCTAGATGCCCATACTCATGACAGTTGTAACATTGACTGTCTTTCAAAGATTTTCGAGTTTTAGATCTAAACTTCTTTTTATCATTTGATTTTTGAAAATCAACTCTTTTCTTACTTTTAAAAATTTTGTAAAATCTTTTTGCAATAAGAGCTAAGTCATCTTCAGAATCGGATTTATCTTCTACCGTATTTTTGGAAGATTTCAAAGCAATTGATTTTCCTTTAGGAACTTTAAAATTTAATTCATAAGTTTGTAGAGACCCAACTAGTTCTTCTCCCACCTTCATTTTGTCCGTGTCACGAAGTTCTTGGATTGCGGTTACTTTAGAATTGAACCGTTCAGGAAGAGAGCGTAGAATTTTTGCACACACTTTATTTTCTGGGATTTTATCACCAAGACCCCACATTGAGTTTACAATGTCATTTAATCTAGTATAGAAGTCCATAAACATTTCATTTTCCTCCATGTGAATTTCTTCAAATTTAGTTGTGAGGAGTTGGACTTTAGATTTTTTGACAATCGATGTACCCTCATGTGTCATTTCTAAAATATCCCAAGCTTGCTTTGCAGTATCACAGGATATGATTCTTTTGAACTCATCCGGTGATAGTGCGCAAGTAATTGCATTAAGTGCTTTAGCATTAGCACTACTCTCACTTTTCTGAAGAGTGGTCCATTGATGGTATGGTGTAATTTTCATAGATTTAGAACCATCAATTCCAGTAACTTCCATGGCAGGAGGCTTCCATTCAATCACTGTGGCTTGCCACACACTCTCATCCATTGATTTGAGGAAGATCCTCATTCTGGCTTTCCAATAAGCATAGTTGGAGCCATCAAATGGTGGAGGCCTAGTGACTGAGAGGCTATCAAAATTTGACATTATTAAATATAGCTTAGATCGTTAGCTCAGGAAATAAATCCAAATACAAAGAAAAAGCGAGCTATTAGGCTCTGATACCACTTGAAATGGCCAAGCTAAATGTCCTAGAGGGGGGGTGAATAGGACAATGCCAAATAAAAACTTATAATAGCGGAATTAACGAAATATGATAGCCAATGAACTAATTAAATAAATTGTAATGCAGAAATGAAATACAACCTCAAACAATTGAATTGAGTGGTTGATACAAACGTTGTTCTAAGGACAACCTTTCACCAAAAACTCAGTGTTTATGGTAGGACAACCTTATGTCTAGAAATGTCTTTGTATCAAATACACAAATCAAAGAGGAATAAAGAAACAAATACAAACTGCACTGAATAAATTGAATTTACAAATGTCTTGTTCTAGGGACAACCATACACCATAAAAATGGCAGGGCAACCTTGCTGGAACAATTTGGAATTTAAAGCTTGAATCAAAAAAAGAATTGCTGGAAATAAATTGTAGAAATAAATCACTAAATTATTACAACATTCCCACACTTGCTTGTAATTTCAAACTGTTACAACATTCACATCCACAAGGAAAATAGAACTGAATGATAAAAGAAAACATTCAATCCCAAGACAAGAAGTTATAGTGGTTCGCCTGTGTGTTCACCAACTGTTCTCAAACAGCCACACAGAATGACTACTCCACTCCTAATATCCTCACACAGGGGATATTAGCGTTCTCTAATAAAACTGGTTTTCACAGGTTTACCAAAAACCTTCACAATTGTGTCTTTGTCACTTGGGCTTACACAAAAAAAAAAACCCTCAATCTGAGTTTTCTGGCTCTCCTCAGATAACCATACACATAGAGATTTTTCTGGCAAATCTCATAAAAAACCAAAACAGAAATTACAGGAATTGTAAAATACCTGGATCTTATCCTTTTGCAGTAGCCCGGAAGAACCGATCAGAGTAGAGATGATAGTTCAATGTCCAATACTCAAATTATTGAGGTTCTAAGTTCTAATTGATTTTAAATGAAATCTCAAAGGGCTAGCTCTATTTGATTTTAATTCCAAGAAGAAGGAATACACGATTTCCCCTTTTCAAATAGGATTGGAATTTATAATAAAATCAAATATAAAAAGCTAACAAAAGGAATTAGAATGAAGCGCAAATTAGCTTAAATTTAAACACGACTTATCTCAGAGTGGAACCTTGCTTTTATAGAATTTTCAATGAATAAACTCTGAAATTCGTGTGCTATTTATAGTTACAGAAATTCGTCTTCGACTGGTCTAGAAGTTCCCACGACTGGTCTTAGAAGAAACAGATTTTTGAATTTCTGCGCGGATTCAGGAAAACCGATGTACGACTGGTCGTAGGCAGTCCACGACTGGTCGAAGGTCCTCCACGACCGGTCGAGACCCCTTCTCGACTGGTCGAGCAACAGTGAATTTAGTCGCTGGAGTTTGAGCCGAGGCTCCACGACTGGTCGAGCTTCGAGTCGAGGCCGTTCCACGACCGGTCGTGCAGACTTCAAGACTGGTCGGAGCGAACCAGAAAATCCGATAAATTTGAGCAATTCCAAGACTGGTCTAGGAAATTCTTAGACAGGTCGAGCCAGTGCTAGGACTGGTCGAACCAGAACCAGGACTAGTCTAAGAGCAGCTCAAACACATGTTTAAATACATTTGGATAATGTATCCAAAGTGACCTACCCTAAGGTCAGTGACTATGGTCTATCAAACCTGAATAATGAAGTATGGACATTGAACTCTACTTCATTCAACGAATGATAAATCTTTTAGTACTTAAAGCCTGAAGTACGAGTCGTCCAACCACTTGAACCTGAAGTCAGAGTCGTCCAAACACTTGACACCAACATTTATCTTGAACTTGAATAACCAATAAAGAATGTCGTGACTTCTTTGTATCTTCTTCTTTATATCTTCTTCTTTATATCTTGAAGCCGCTTGAAGAGTCCATGGTTGTCTTAAACATAGAACACACACATAGAACATACCAAGGTTTTGACACACAAAATTTGACAATCAAAGAGGTATCATATAATAGCACTAACACTATGCTTGAGTGTGAAGTCGGGATGATAGTACGTAGTATCGTAGGTTATGGGGTTCATCACAAGGGACTTCTATCTAAACTAGTCTCATACCTAATTTGGATAGTTAAACTCAATGTGGTAAACTCCTGATCTCAGGTTAGTCGCGCGCCCCAACCGAAATCCTGGCCATTGTGAATGTACACGTAACAAATAGTTGTGAACCACCAGCCCGAGTGGATAGTGAATGAATGAATGAATGAATATGCAACTCCTACTTAATAAGTCCACATATCAGTACTGTTCATCTCTGGGTTCATCACCGGGGTCTAGTACACTCTACACCAGCTTGTCGCCCCATCAAGCGCATAACTGGGTAAGTGGAAAAGACCTCACTATCCGCCTAGCCAGTAGTCGGTCAATATCTACCTAACACCTCGATAGCGGACCCATTCACGAGTTGGTCAAACTCAGCCTAGCTATGCCTACTCCCTCAAGAGGGTAAGACCACACTCCCTCCCAACCAACCACGACACAGTGGGAGATGCGACCTACTGGTATATGGGCCTCATGCGCTCATATATATCCACTCGGTCTCGACGTTTGGGCGTCCTCTGATACCAAGAAGGTTTACGGATTTTCACCCAGGGCCATCTATGGCAGCCCGATGCTAATAACATATTTTCGGTGTCCCATCTGGCCATCCACGATATGCATGTGGAGGCTATGGCCCTGATGTCACTAGGGCGTACAGTAATCCTGCGCATACCGTGGGCTCATGTGAGATAATCTCCACCTATCAGGGAGTCTCATAACAACCTGCCCTATGACATATGCAATGGTCAACCACATCTCATAACAAACATGCAGATGATGCGTATGGGCATGTATCATGATGCTATGCTGTCACATACTCATAATCAGTATCAATGATCGGTATTGATAACCGGCACTGATAATCGGCCTTGACAATCAGAATCGACCAAACAAGGCCTAAAGGAAGGTCATAATGTGGACATTAAACTATCATTGCCCAACAATGTGGCCATTTAACCATCATTGCTCCCAAGGAGTGGCCCACATAGAGCCAAACATAAAGAGGACCCATGGCCTCACACAAGGGCCTAGTATATAACAAATAGACCACGCGACATGGTCCTAGTACCTATCATAATGGGCCTTGCACATAGGCCATGAATATATCACAATGGGCCTTATTCATGGGCCTCAATGGGCCTCGACACATGGGCCATAAATACATCATAATGAGTCGAATCACATGGGACGAAAGGATATCACAATGGGCCACAACATATGGGCCGAAAATACATCACAATGGGCCACGACATATGAGCCGAAACACATCACAATGGGCCACGACCCACGGGCTTCAAATACGCAACAGGTGGGCCCCATCACATGGGCCATAAATACATTACATCAGGCCTTGCTCATGGGCCTCAAATACATCACATGGGCCTCACCCATGGGCCTCGAATACATCATAATGGGCCTCGCCTATCGGCCTTGAATACATCACATGGGCCTCATCACACGAGCCTCAAATACAAAATAGGTGGGCCCAACACCTCGGCCTCAAAACACGCAACAGGTGGGCCCTGCTCATAGGTTAAAATCATCCTAATGGGCCACATGTATATCAAACTGAGCCCCTCGAAAGGGCCACCAAATACATTAAGGTGGGCCGTATCACCTGGTCCAGCATAGATATACAATACATTCATCACGATTGACCGCACAAATAGACGACATAGATATACAATACATACAACATGGCGATGATAAAACAAATACACCATGCTGCATTCCATGGACGAATAGCAGGGATAAGACATACATCGGGGTGGTCCCCACAACTGTCAAAGGCATGGATGGTGTGAATATACATATGCCATCGAGGTGGGCCCTACTTAGCTCCATCCAAATGAATGGTACGAGACACATCAATATGGGCCCCACCTGTCCCGGACAGACGAACTACTTGAATAAAACACATATAAAATGGTGGGGTCCCACAGCACGTCCATGCATGGACGATGTGGATATAAAATAAATACATCAAGTTGGGTCCCACTTCCACACGTGCCACACGTGTGAGGTGGGCCACGCCCTAAACAGATGGACAGGGGCGGATATAGAACACATACATCTAGATGGGCCTAATGACATGGGCCTCATATATATATATATATATATCGAATAGGCCGGACCAATTGGACCTCTCAAATACAACAAGTAGGCCGCACTACTTGAGCTGCCCATTCATTCATCTATAGAGATCATTTTAAAGCATTATCCAAACAATGAATCATATCAAAAGGTCATCTGGACCATACCACTAATAGGATTGGTGATAATGATCAACATATCATTTGGACCGCATCACAAATAGCAGTGGAGATAGTGATTTTCACTGTTAGAAATTTCATAGGGCCACCATAGCATTTATTTCCCATCCAGACTATTCATAAGGTCATAAAGACCTGAATAGTTAGGAAAACAATTATCAAGTTGGTTCAAAACTTCTATAACCCAAAAGGGGTTTCAATGGTATGCATTCAATTCCACTGTTTTGGCAGTGTGGTCCACTTGATATTAGATCTATCTTATTTTTAGTCTTAAGCATTAAAATTATCTTTTAAAAGGGTTGGATGGTTTGGATGCAACACATGCATCAGCGGCCCCATATAGATGGACAACCTAGATAAAGCACATACTTCAAGGTGGGGACCACATTGATGGAACGTGTGGAGTACATACATCAGTGGGTCCCACGTTGGGCCCACCATAATATTTATTTTCCACCCAATCTGTGGATAAGGTCACGTAGACCCAAATGAAGAGGAAAAATAAATTTTATAATGATCCAAAACTTCTGTTACCCAAAAGGGTTTCAATGGCAGGCGTTTAATCCCACTGCTTCCTATAACGTGGACCACCTGAGTTATATACACGGCTGATTTTTGGGGGGGGCCACCTAATGCACGGTGTTGATGTTCCACCCACATCACGGTGGGGCCCACGATTGGGACCCACGGACGTCCAGTGCAGGACGCTGTTGTGTTCTGACGATCAGCAGCAGCAGCGCCTATTGCTGCAGTTGTTATTTTTATTGTTTTCCAAGGATTTTCATAGGTGGGACCCGTATCAGAAAAATCCACTCCAGCCATTGGATTTTATGGCTCGAGACAGACCAAACGAGCCTAATATGCAGTAGGTTTTGGCGGGTAGAAACGTCAAGGTGGATTTCAACAGTACAAACACTATTTTCTATGCTACGGCCCGCCAAATAGTCGGATTGACCTCATTTTTTTCCTCAACGCCTAAAATGGGCTAAGAAATAGGATGGACGGTGTGGATTTGATCCTTACATCAAGGTGGGGCCTGCATGAGCAACCCACCCCAAAAGCTCATATATATATATATATATATATTGTTAGCTTGTTTGTACACACCCCATGTCAGTATACACACTCCATGTTAGCCACACCCCAATGGACGTTAGACGGCATGGACAAACACAGGCATCATGGTGGGTCCGACATGGTCGTGGCCTACCTGTTTGTATCCACATGATATTTACGTTTTTCCTTCCATCTAGGCCCACTAATGGGCTGGACGGTGTAGATCTAACACATCAGTCAGGTGGGTCCCACATGAAGGTGAATGGCATGGATAAAATATATGCTTCATGGTGGGACACACACACCAGATGGGCCACACACCCCTTCATCATCATCATACAAAGAAAGAAAGAGGGAGGAACCCCGCCACCAATGGGCCCTCCCTTAATGCATACATCCTTTGGGTCCCACAACAAGTGGCCCCAAAATTTGAGATCAACGGTAGATCACCCACCTCTTGCACTCGTCCTTGATCCATTAGCCTCCTTAGCTCCTATGCTCAAATTTTAATGGTGGATGATGGAGTTTTGATGGTGGGGATGAGAGATGAGAGGGTGGGCCACACTTGTTGATTTGGGAGAGCTTGGGAGGGCTTGGACATGCAGTATTTGGGTTGCTTGGGAATTTTTGAGAAATGAGAGAAAGGGAGAAAAATAATAAATAAAAGGATGGATGGAGTGGTGGGTGTAAGGAAAGGAGATGGGGAAGCATGTGCTTAGTTGAAAATTGTGTTAAAGAGGGACGGTGAGGGGAGAGAGAGGGCTGACTTGCTAGAAAAGAAGGAGTGGGTTGGTTGTACTTGGGGTAAGGTGGTGTACTTGACTTGATTTGATGGGACATGTTGTAAAAATTACCTCAAAATTCGCAACGCTCGACGTTTCTTCAGAATGAACGCGGACCCACATCTCCTGGCCTGGGTATCGGTTCAGTGCGCGAGTCGCGGCATTAGAACCGTGGCGACGGCGCGGTCGCTAAGGTGAGAATTTTGGGTCGTGCCGAGTTCGGTATGCAGGACTCGGCTTAGGTTCGCGCACAAGCGTTGGGTATAGGTCGAGG
Source organism: Magnolia officinalis (assembly GCA_021015155.1). Lineage (NCBI taxonomy): Eukaryota > Viridiplantae > Streptophyta > Magnoliopsida > Magnoliales > Magnoliaceae > Magnolia > Magnolia officinalis. The sequence goes on from JAJHSJ010000006.1 coordinate 52,086,190, forward strand.
GTTGCTGGAATGAACGTGGAAGCCTACAGAATGATACAGACTATGATACGGGCGTCACAGATCTCCCCTCCTAATAAAAATTTCATCCTCGAAATTTACTATCGCGCAGGTCAAGGTAAGGGAAGAGGAAGCATCAACATATTCATATAATAATCAATACCATACAAGGCATAATCATTCTATAAACAAATGGGGATAACACTCTCTAATCGCAGCCTCACGCTCTCAAAATGCCTCATCAGCACTACGGTGACCCCTACTAAACCTTAGATCTAAGATTAGAAACGATTGAAACTAGGATACCTTGCATCCTCTGAATTTTACAAATGATTAATCTAACAAGACAGTCCTAGGGCCTAGTCGTGTGAATCGTCGGCGATTCCTTTTGACGACTGAGGGTCCTGCTGGGCTGCGTAAAGTCTGCCCTGTCCTTGTTGGGGAGGTGTGTGTCTTCCGTGTGGTCGTCGTTACCGCGACTGCTACTGGGGTCCCGATGGTAGGAGCTTCTGTCGCTGCTGCTGGTGTTAAAGGCAAGGACACTCCCGCCAACGGTGTATCGTCTTTCCACACCCATGACAGATACTGGTGAACTGCCTCGGATGTAGTGTTAGGGGTGCTGTCGATGCTACTGCTGCTAGGAGTTGCCGGAGGGGGCCTGCCTCTTCTGGTCTCTTCTTTGGTCACGGTCCCTCTGCGAACTGACCCACTCGGCATCATAAATATGGGCCCTCCGTACTACCTCCTCAAAAGTCGAGAGCTCATGCCCAACAACACAGCTTCGGAGACCGTAACGTAAGTCGTTCTCGAAACGGTGAGCCTTCCGCTCCTCTTCATTAACCAAACATGGCTTGAATCTAGACAAGGCTACAAAACGAGCCGCATACTGCGCCACAGACATGTCTCCCTGCACCAAGGTCTCAAACTTTAACGCTTGCTGTCAACAAAAGTGGTCGGGAAAGTACTGCTGGTCAAATCGGTCTATGAAATCCTCCCATGTCCAGATAAAATCAGGTCCTGCAACACAGGAAACGGAGGTCCACTAGTTCTCGGCCTCACCTTGGGGAAGAAAAAAAGCTAACCGAACTCGCTGCTGAGTCATACATGTCATAGTATCAAAAATCTTCTCCACATCGAAGCGTCACCTCTCAGTTGCAGTCAGATCTGGCTCGACCTAGAAACACGGAGGGTCGAACTGTCTGAACTCTCAAAAAAGGGCACTCTTGCTCTGCCTGGGCTGGTGAAACAACTGGGCGCTTACCCTATCCATGAAGCGCAGCCGTCATAGCCTGCAACATCTTCTGTAACTGGGAGGCGCTCACAGGTACGGTCAGATCCACACCGGTCTCGGGTGGAGGAATGACATCCTCAGGCAGGGGAGTAGGGATCTCAAGGGGTAGAGTGGGAATCGCTTGCATCGCTTTCCTAGGCGGCATGTCCTATATGAAGGAACAAAGGCACCCATTATCCTTAAATACTCTTGAATATACACACGGCGGTGAGCTCTATCAGAAAATCTCTAAGTTATTTGAACTCGGGGACCCAATCATTCTAAGTTCTCAACAATCATAGAGTGTAGGGTATCTATCAGTAGATATAAGATGTTATCCTCAGGTATTCCCAAGTTATGCTCTGATACCAACTTCTGTCATGTCCCAAACTCGAAAATTGGATTCTCAGGAATCCCGATTGCCAAATCCGGTGCCGACAGCCTCTGCAGTACCCAATTCTTGGCTCCTAGCACCCAAATGCTAGGTCCCGATCCTGGGATCCTATAAGGAGAATTATTTTTTTTCAAAGTGCATTTATCTCGTAAGAGGCATAACCACAAGTTTACCCAAATCACAAAGGCAACATCATCATCACATATCCACTAATATAATCATTTGAGTATAATAATGAAACGGAAATAAATGCATATCATAAACTCTCCAGAAGCTCTGCCACACGTTCCTGCCCCAGATCGATTGCGTCCTATCATTACCTACACGCATTTATCGTGCATAAGTTTATAAAAAGCTTAGAGGGCGGTGTAAGTGTGTGCACAAGATAAGTCTCAAGCATTTAATATAATGCCTTAATCATACAATATCGAAATTACTGGCATGAATCATACGATATCAGAGTAAGCGAAAATACTGCAAGTCCATAAGAATATCATCAACCTCATTCAGGATATGCGATGAAAAGACATAATAAGTCAATATCATATACTGAGAAAGTAATGTAAATCGGCTTTGTAATGCAGAAACACAATGAATCAGATATCAGATATCGAGGATGTAATGAAATATACAATTCGGGAGAGCTACGAATACCATCAGCCTTATCTAGGTCATATAAATGTAGACATAGAGTAACCCAAAATGCCATATGTCACGGATGTAATGCGATATGCGGTGCAAATGGAATGACTATGCTGGAGTGTGAAGTCGGGATGATAGTACGTAGTATCGTAGGTTATGGGGTCCATCACAAGGGACTTCTATCCAAACTTGTCCCATACCTAATTTGGATAGTCATAATCAATGTGGTAAACTCCTGATTTTAGGTTAGTCATGCGGTCCAACCGAAATCCTGGCCATTGCGAATGTAAATGTAACAAATAGTTGCGAACCACCAGCCCGAGTGGATAGTGAATGAATGAATGAATGAATATGCAACTCCTACTCAATAAGTCCACATATCAGTACTATTCATCTCTGGGTTCATCATCGGGGTCTAGTACACTCTACACCAGCTTGCCGCCCCATCAAGCGCACAACTGGGTAAGTGGAAAAGACCTTGCTATCCGCCTGACCAGTAGTCGGTCAATATCTACCCGGCATGTCAATAGCGGACCCATTCATGAGCTGGTCAAATTCAGTCTAACTATGCCTACTTCCTCAAGCGGGTAAGGCCACACCCCCTCCTAACCGACCACAACACAGTGGGAGACGCGGCCTACTGGTATATGGCCCTCATGCACTCATATATATCCACTCGGTCTCAACATTGGGGTGTCCTCTGGTACCAAGAGGGTTTAGGAGTTTTCACCCAGGGCCATCTATGGCAGCCTGATGCTAATAACATTTTTTTGGTGTCCCATCTAGCCATCCACGATATGCATGTAGAGGCTATGGCCCTGATGATGCTTGGGCGTATAGTAATCACAACACACAATGTCAGATGCATGAGTCATACAATCCTGTCATGCATCAATCCTGCGCATACCGTGTGCTCATGTGAGATAATCTTCGCCTATCAGGGAGTCTCATAACAACCTACCCAATGACATATGCAATGGTCAACCACATCTCATAACAAACGTGCAGATGATGCGTATGGGCATGTATCATGATGTTATGCTGTCACATACTCATAATCGGTATTGATAACTGGCACTGATAATCGGCCTCGACAATTAGAATCGGCCAAATAAGGCCTAAGGGAAGGTCACAATGTGGACATTAAACCATCATTACCCAACAATGTGGCCATTTAACAATCATTGCTCCCAAGGAGTGGCCCACACAGAGTCAAACATAAAGAGAACCCATGGCCTCACACAAGGGCCTAATATACAACAAATGGACCATGCGACATGGGCCTAATACTTATCATAATGGGCCCTGCCCATAGGCCACGAATATATCACAATGGGCCTTACCCATGGGCCTCGAATATGTCACAATGGACCTCGGCACATGGGGCCATAAATATATCATTACGAGACGAATCACATGGGCCGAAAGTATATCACAATGGGCCACAACATATGGGGCAGAAATACATCACAATGGGTTATGACATATGAGCCGGAAACACATCACAATGGTCCACAACCCACGAGCTTCAAATACGCAACAGGTGGGCCCCATTACATGGGCCATAAATACAATACATCAGACCTTGCCCATGGGCCTCGAATACATCACAATGGGCCTCGCCTATGGCCCTCAAATACATCACATGGGCCTCATCACACAGGCCTCAAATACACAACAGGTGCGCCCTACACCTGGGCCTCAAAACACGCAACAGGAGGGCCCTGCTCATAGGTTAAAATACATCCTGATGGGCCACATGTATATCAAAGTAGGCATCTCGAAAGGGCCACCAAATACATTAAGGTGGGCCACATCACCTGGTCCGGCATAGATATACAATACATGCATCATGACAGACCGCACAAATAGACGACAGAGATATACAATACATACAACACGGGGATGATAAAACAAATACGCCATGGTGCATTCCATGGACGGATAGCAAGGATAAGACATACATCATGGTGGTCCCCACCACTGTCAAAGGCATGGATGCTGTGAATATACATATGGCATCGAGGTGGGCCCTACTCAGCTCCGTCCAAATGAACGGTACAAGACACATCAATATGGGCCCCACCCGTCCCGGGCAGATGAACTACTTGAATAAAACACATATAAAATGGTGGGGTCCCACGGCACGTCCATGCACGGATGGTGTGGATATAAAATAAATACATCAAGTTGGGTCCCACTCCCACAATTGCCACACGTGTGGGGTGCGCCACGCCCTAAACAGATGGACGGGGGCGGATATAGAACACATACATCAAGATGGGCCTAATCACATGGGCCTCATATATATATCGAATAGGCCGCACCAATTGGGCCTCTCAAATACAACAAGTAGGCCGCACTACTTGAGCTGCCCATTCATTCATCTATAGAGATCATTTTAAAGCATTATCCAAACAATGAATCAGATGAAAAGGTCATCTGGACCTAACCATTAATAACATCGCTAATAATGATCAACATATCATTTGGACCGCCTCACAAATAGTAGTGGAGATAGTGATTTTCACTGTTAGAAATTTCATAGGGCCACCATAGCATGTATTTCCCATCCAGACTGTTCATAAGGTCATAAAGACCTGAATAGCGAATAAAACAATTTCATGTTGGTTCGAAACTTCTATAACCCAAAAGGGGTTGCAATGGTATGCATTCAATTCCACTGTTTTAGTAGTGTGGTCCACTTGATATTAGATCTATCTTATTTTTAGACTCAAGCCTTAAAATTATTTTTTAAAAGGGTTGGACAGTTTGGATGCAACACATGCATCAGTGGCCCCATATAGACGGATAGCCTAGATAAAGCACATACTTCAAGGTGGGGACCACACTGATGGAACGTGTGGAGTACATACATCAGTGGGTCCCACCATAATGTTTATTTTCCACCCAATCTGTTGATAAGGTCACGTAGACCCAGATGAAGTGGAAAAATAAATTTTATAATGATCCAAAACTTCTGTTACCCAAACGGGTTTCAATGGCAGGCATTTAATCCCACTGTTTCCTGTGACGTGGGCCACCTGAGTTATGTACATGGCTGATTTTTGGGGGCCCCACCATTTGGAAAGGGGGCCCACCTAATGCACAGTGTTGATGTTCCACCCACATCACGGTGGGGCCCACGGTTGGGACCCACGGACACCCAGCGCAGGACACTGCTGCGTCCTGACGGTCAGCAGCAGCAGCGCCTGCTGCTGCTTTTGTTATTATTATTATTATTTTTATTTTCCAAGGAATTTCATAGGTGGGACCTGTATCAGAAAAATCCACCCCAGCCATTGGATTTTATGGCTTGGGACAGACCAAACGAGCCCATTATGCAGTAGGTTTTGACGGGTAGAAACATCAAGGTGGATTTCAACGGTACAAACACTATTTCTATGCTATGGCCCACCAAATAGTCGGATTGACCTCATTTTTTTGGCTTAACGCCTTAAATGGGTTGAGAAATAGGATGGACGGCGTGGATTTGATCCTTACGTCAAGGTGGGGCCTGTATGAGTAGCCCACCCCAAAAGGTCAAATAATTTATTATTTTATTTTATTTTTTTTGTTAGCTTGTTTATACACACCCCATGTCAGTATACGCACTCCATGTTAGCCACACCCCAATGCCCTCACATCCAGCGTCTAAGGACGCTGGACGACATGGATAAACACAGGCATCATGGTGGGTCCCACATGGTCGTGGCCCACCTGTTTAGATCAACATGATATTTGTGTTTTTCCTTTCATCCAGGCCCACTAATGGGATGAACGGTGTAGATCCAACACATCCATCAGGTTGGTCCCACATGAAGGTGAATGGCATGGATAAAATATCTGCTTCATGGTAGGACACACACACCAGATGGGCCACACACCCCTTCTTCATCATCATCATACAAAGAAAGAGAGAGACAGAGAGAGAGAGAGAGATGAGAGGGGAGGGACCCCGCCACTAATGGGCCCTCCCTTAAATAATGCATACATCATGTGGTCCCACAACAAGTGGCCCCAAAATTTGAGATCAACGGTAGATCACCCACCTCCTGCACTCCTCCTTGATCCCTTAGCCTCCTTAGCTCCTATGCCCAACTTTTAATGGTGGATGATGGAGTTTTGAGGGTGGGGATGAGAGATGAGAGGGTAGGCCGCACTTGTTGATTTGGGAGAGCTTGGGAGGGCTTGGACGTGTAGTATTTGGTTTGCTTGGGAGATTTTTGAGAAATGAGAGAAAGGGAGAAAAATAATAGATAAAAGGATGGATGGAGTGGTGGGTGTAAGGAAAGGAGATGGGGAAGCACGGGCTTAGTTGAAAATTGTGTAAAAGAGGGATGGTGAGGGGAGAGAGAGGGTTGACTTGTGGGAAAAGGAGTGGGTTGGTTGTACTTAGGGTAAGGTGGTGTACTTGAATTGATTTGATGGGACATGTTGTAGAGATTCCTTTGAAATTCTCAACGCGCGGCGTTTCTTCAAAATGAACGTGGTCCCACATCTCCTGGCTTGGGTATCGATTCAGTGCGCGAGTCGCGGTGTTAAAACCGCGGCAACGACGCGGTCGCTAGGGTGCGAATTTCGGGTCGAGCTGACTTTGGTATACAGGACTCGACTTAGGTTCTCGCTCAAACGTTGGATACAAGTCAAGGGTTGCTGAAATTCGACCGAAATGACCACGGAAGCCTACGGAACGGTATGGACTATGATATGGGCCTCACGGCTTCATAATTCTCTTATGATTGACTGTGAGATTGGTAAATTGTTGTTGTTTGCCATCATCTCCTGGACATGGTCAGGTGATAGAATCACTTCCAAATCTTCACCAATCATATCTGTTGATGATTAGATCCAAGAGAAGTTCAGAGATCTGACAAATCTCTTCTTACCAACTGGATAAGATAGGACTCTGATTCCAGTTGTGTCCTTGAATCAATGCTAAGTAATTTCCCAATTGCTACAAGTGGATCCTTGGAACCCTAGTTTTCCACCTTTAAATTTACAAGTTTTAGATTAATATTTCACCATTATTCCCTCATACTCACTTGATTTAGATTTCATATTCTTCTAGTTCTAGTTCTACTTAGTTTCAGACTATGTACAGGTTTCAGTCCCTTGGTATTCAACCTCAGTCTCACTGAGTTTATTACTACATCAAAACCCTATACTTGGGAAGTGAACACCTGTATGGTTATATATTCGATGAATGAGTGACCAGCTTAGTATGAATTGTCTTCAAGATTACATACCACCGCATTAGTTAAGCATAGTTGTAAATAAAAAGGCATCCAAAATAATACACGATGCAATCTAATTAAATGCATGGACGCGTGAATGCACATTAACTAGGTATGCTCATCCAGTTAGCTTTTGGGCGAAACCCATGCATGTGGCAGGTCACTAGCGAAAGTATATCTCGTACGTGCGTAGTGCCAAACTCACCAGAAGTGGGCCGATAATCAGTGGTTTGGGAGCTAGCAAAACGATACCACAACTAAGGCCTAAGGGCACGTGCTACAACATCCAGAATTAGCTACCCATCATCTCCTGTATGCTATGAATGCATGATTAGCCTAACCGTTATTATTCTGATTACAAATAGCCAATTTAAGAAAGCTCAAAGGTCACTACGGGGGGCTCATCACCGAGCGTAGGCCGACAACTCAGGTATAGGTCCCATACCACCATCCCCGGCTCATGAGTCTCCAACATTAGAATGTTTAATGGAACCTTATCGACTGGTGGCCAATCATAGTTCAGCATGTAGAACTTACCATTGCATGGTTTCACAAAAATAATACATTGAACCCACATAGGAGAAATATCAAAACTAAGCCACATAAGGAAAATATCAAATCGAAGCCACATAGGACAATATCAAATCAAATACCACATAGGGCAAATACTAAATTGATGTAATAAAAAGACCATCCTTAAAAGCCACATAGACACAACAACCCATGGATGGTAGGCCCACATCAATATTCCATTTAACCTATCATTCAAATAACCACTAGGTCGAGGGTCCATTATAATCACAATCAATCAAGTTACATCCCAAGTCTGGATGTACAAATAATAGTGGAATTTTCCACTAATAAATGTACTAATTCAAGTTCCACAAGCAATTCATGAACATGAAAGGATATACAAGTACAACATATAGATGCTCATACAAACTAAGTGTTGAGCACATGATTGATAATCAAATTCAACAACTAACACAAGTAATTATAAATTAGAGATAATCATCAGTTGAAATAAAATTGAAATATTACTTAAGCTAACAGAAAAGTGGAAAGCTCAAGGGGAAGAAATCATCACCTTATGTGTCGACTCGCCTTCTAATGTTGTTAGGAGGTGCGCACGCCCTTAGAATCTTCCCAAAATAGACTTGACTCAACTCGTTCTTAGCTCGAACAACGTGAAACCGAAATGCGATATTAGGCTACATTTCCACTGAGATTAGGAAACCATCTAACCAACCAAGGCTCTAATTAGATCTTTGGTTCAACTTGACATGACTCAACCCAACTTGACTCTAACCAAGTCAACCCAACTTTGCACGACTCAACCGATTCAACTCGTCAGAAACCCCATGAAGCAAAGCCCCACACTCCTCTCTTCTTCTTCTTCTTTCCTTGAAGTCCAGCATGGCTGGGACTCACCTAATCATGCCACCCAACTCAGCCCGACTCAATTTAGCGAGTCGACGACTCGGTGGTCTGGAGCGGCATCGAACCCATACCCATTTTCTGCTCTCTCTCTCTCTCTCTCTCTCTCTCTCTCACTCACTCTCTTGCCAGCATGTCCAGCGAAGTTGTTAGGCCAAAACTCGCCCAACAAGACCCAAACACGAACCATGAGTCACCCCGTTCCGGCCCTAACTCGGCAACAACCCCCAACTCGCTAAAACAACCCGAGTACATGATGTTACTGCTATTGATAGAGTTTAGACCTCAACCTGACACAGGACACTCTCTGAGAAAACCCGAAGGGCCTAGATGACCTCAAGTAACCCATCTTGGACCCAGACTCAGTCGAGTCATCCCTGAGTGACACAAGCTTAAACCTAAGCTCGGCAATAACTCAAGCCCTTCTCCTTCACTGCCTTATTCTCCATCCCTTCTTTTTTCTCTTGATGGATCTTGGACATGGCAGAACAGGGGTCAGCGGGTCGATGAACCCAGACAGACTCGAACTGAGTTCAAAACTCAGTAACATCTTATTGGGCTAAACATCGATGTTACAGCCGCACCACCCTTACTCTAGTCTAATTCGTTCATTCTTCTATGCTATTTCTCCCTTTCTTTTCCTTCAACTAAGGTACCTCCTCTCAACCTTGCCCCAACCCGAGATGCCTTGGTGCGCTCGAACGGGGAAGAAGGAGGTGGCCATTAATGGCGCCCTCGAAACCGATGCTCCCTCCTCCAATCTGCCTCTTGCAAATGATCCATATGGACTCTAGAAAGATTGTAGATGAGCTTCATTGAAGCTTGGAGGAGGTTGGGCTGGTGGGTTTGAACGAAGAAGAGCTTGGACAATTTTTCTTACGGCCGCCAGAAATATCAAATGGCTACGTTTTTAACATGCCTTTTAGGGTTTCCTGCATATATGGATGTTGGAATGGATGGTCTAAATATATTTAGAGTTTTTAACCGTGGATGGCGACTAGGATCGTGCTAGTACACCACTGGATCCTCTCACGACTGATCTCTCTCTTTCCATCTCTTTCTGTTGTAAAAACCCTAGTTTTGAAGGGCTAGGATCCTCGCAGTGGAGGGTTAAGATTTCAGGAAGGGCTGCTACACGTATTGCGCAGATTTCCATTTTCAGAGAAAACCGCACACACACACTTATCGAGCTAGGAATTGTGTGCATGCAAACATGTGTTCGCGTGTGGGAGGGGCTGGGTTTTGGTCGGGCCCACTGTATGAATCAGATGGACGGTTTGGATTAGCTCTACGTGGCCCACCTTGATCACGATGGATTAGTTTTTGAGCGGCTGGAAACACAACCATGCTTGCATGCTTGACCACTTGCACCTGTCGCTGTGAGCACACGTGTGCATGGATTTGCATAAACGATGTGGTTCCAATCAGTTTTGGCGTCCCGTCATGATGGACGGCTATGATCTATCATCTGATTGAAAATGGTGGGCCACGCTACAACGCATGAACCTTCCTATTTTAAACAGGTTCGGGTGGGGAAAGCTTTATTCTCCTTTGTTATTTTTATTGAGTCAAACCTGATTGACTGGGAATGGTGGTCCGTTGCACCGCGGTACACATGCATTGTGCACTCATGCTGCCCAAAAGTGGGGTCCACGAGGTTGCCCTCCGAGATCTGACCCATCCATCGGACTCCTCGGGTCCAAATGCGTCCCCTAACCAAAGATCTGGTAGATCTAAGGTTTAGGTGGGCCATATCTTAAAATATTGGGCTTTAATTGTGTATTTTCTATTGATCTAACGGTCGGATCATTTCGAATCTAAACATCAACAGTTAAAAGGGTTCCAAGGATCCTAAGGGATGTTTAGGTGTGATATAGGGGTTAATCCTGAAATCGAATAGTTCAATGTGTCTCTAAAATATGGTTCATCTTTAAAATTAACATATAAATCACTTGATTTAAGGATGGGGATTTCTTCTAATGATTTTAAGGGTCATAAATCTAAGTGCACCCTAATAGTCAGCATTACCATCTAACAGTTGGATTCACATGATTTAACATTGGATCGTTGAACAAGGTGCCACAGACTTGATGAACGATGGATACTTAGATCTTGGGCTTGCAATCAATGATGAATGGTTTAATTGGTCTATTGAAGCGATTGAAATCCTAAAATAGATGTCTTTGAAGTTTTGATGGATTATTTTGAAGATCAATTGGATGGATGGCCTGTTATATGAGTGAAGGTTGTGCTAGACATTTGAGATGGATAAATTGAGAGTTGCCGAATGATGACATGTAAGGTAAGTTACATGTGTTCCCACACACGTGTAAAATAAATTAGATCTCCATGGTGACACACAAGTACTGAAAAGTACGGGGTGTTAAGAGATAGAGAAAGAGAGAAATACCTCACGTTGGCAAAGAGTCTTCAACTGATCTTCAAAGAGAGAGAGGGCGTGCATGGGTAGGGTGTTCCTGGATCAAACACACACACATAGAGAAAGTTAGGGAGAGAGAAAGAGAGGAGGGAGAGAGATCGAGAGGAATAGAGAGGAGAGGGAGGGGATTAGGGCGAGAGAGCGACGGAGGAGGATTAGTGTCACGCCCCAAACTCAGAAACCGGGCTCACAAAATTCCTGATTGCCGAATCCGGCGCCGACAGCCTCCATAGTACCCCATTCTTGGCTCCCTGCACCCATATACCATATTCCGATCCTGGGATCCTACAAGGAGGATTTTTCAGCATGAATTTACTTCATAACAAGCATAACCCACAAACAACAACCAACAACATCATCACAAATCATTATGATAAAAAAAACTTTGAGTACAATGCGTAAGGAAAATACAATATAGCTAATCAAAAGCTTAAGAAGTCGGCTATACGCTCTAAGCTCAATGCTGCTGCTGCGTCCTAGCGTCACCTGCACGCAACGATCGTACATAAGCTTATAAAAAGCTTAAGGGTGGTGAAAGTGTGTGCACAATATAAGCGTGCTCATAATGTAATATCAGAATAATGCAGAATATACTAGTAAGTCCATGAATGCAATCAGCCGTATCAAGGCTATGCGATGCAAGACATGAATGCTATCGGCCATATCAACACCATGCGATGCAAGACACGAATGATGTCGGCCATACCAAGGCCATGCGATGCGAGATGCAACTCAAGCATACCAATCCTCATCTGAATCCACATATTAATGCAACTCATCACTGGAGCATCAAATATCAATATAGTTCTCACTCTAGATAATCACCGGGGTTTAGTACACTCCAAATGGCACTGCCCCTTTTCCAAGCGCGTAGTCCAAGTGAGCATAAGAAACCTCACTATCCGCCTGGCTAATAGTCTGTCAATACCTATCCGGCACGTCGATAGCGGACCCATTTACGAGCTGGTCAGACTCAACCTAGTAATTGACCCCTACCCTCGAGCAGGTAAGGCCACACCCCCTTCTAACCAACCATGACACAGTGGGAGATGCGGCCTCCTAGTATTTGGCCCTCGTGCGCTCGTATATCCACTAGGTCTCGACGTTGGAGCATCTTCCGGTACCGTCAAGTTTAGGGACTTTTACCCAGGATATCTATCGCACCCCATGTAAAGAGAAGATTTTCAATGTCCAATCCTGCCCTCCACGATATGCCTGTGGAGACTATGGCCCTGATGTCGCTAGGACGTACAACACTCACAACACACAATGCAAGATGCATGAGTAACACAATCCAGTCATACATCAATCCTGCACATACTGCGCGCTCATGTGGGACGACTCCGCTTATCAGGGAGCCCTATAACAACCTGCCCAATGACATATGCAATGGTCATCCACATCTCATATCAAGCATGTAGATGATGCGTATGGGCATGTCTCATGATGCTATATTATCACGTGCGCATAATCGGTATCGATAATCGACCTAACAAAGGGCCCAAGGGAAGGTCACAATGTGGACATTTAACCATCATTGCCCATCAATGTGGGCATTTAACCAACATTGCTCCCAAGGAGTGGCCCACATAGAGCCAACGTATAGTGGGCCCATGCCTCACACAAGGGTCTAATACAAATCACGATGGGCCTCACTCATGGGCCACATATGCATAATATTGGGCCTCACTCATGAGCATCATATTCATCACATCGGGCCTCATCATATGGGCCTCACATACATCAAATGGGCCGCAATACATGGGTCTCATATACATCAAATGGGCCATAATACATGGGCCTTATTTACATCAAATGAGCCGCTTTACATGAGCCTCATATACATCAAATGGGCCACATCCCATGGGCCCCGAATACATCACAATGGGCCACAACCCATAAGCCTCAAACACATCACAATGGGCCTCTCATACTAGCCCAATATACATCACATCAAGGTGGGATCCACACACTATATTTTTATTTTATTATATCTACTCCATACATCTATTTTTAGAGATCATTTATAGCATTACCCAAAAATATGAATCATATCAAAAGATCATCTAGACCATACCACAAATAGTAGTGGAGATAATGATTTTCACTGTTAACAATTCACAGGGCCCACCATAACATTTATTTTCCACCCAATCTATTCATAAGGTCACAAAGACTTAAATTAAGAGGAAAAACAAATTCCATATTGATCCAACACTTCTATGACCCCAAACGAGTTTCAATGGTCGACGTTCATTCTCCACTAATTTTTGCAATGTGGCCCACCTGATAGGCTGATTTGTCTTATTTTTAGTCTCAAGCCTTAAAACGAGCTTGCAAGTGGGTGGACGGTTTGGATATAACACACCTTAAATCAGACCCATGGAGCTTGCTGACGTTGGGGGGGTCCCATCGTCCAAACAATGGACGATGTTGATGAGACAGATGGACGACGTGGGTTGCTGGCCCACCGTCCAAGAGATGGACAAGAGTGGACGGCTGGGATATAACACATCTCTCTTGAGGTCCACGGATCTTACTGACATCAATACATCTACTGTATACATAGCAGGGGTCCCTGATGAAGGGTTGGGATTTAACACATCCCTCATGATCAGGGACCACAGATCTTTTGACATAAAATATAGTAGTTGTATTGCTGCTAGTGGACTGATGGCCCACCGTCCAGGAGATGGACGGCTGGGATATAACACATATCTCACAATCAGAGCCCACAGAATTGTTGAAGTCAATACAACAGTAGGGACCATGTCCTTAGATGGATGGTCTAGATTTATAGATACATCACGGTGGAGTCCCACTGTCCCAACAAATGGACGGTGAGGATATACAATACATACTTCAAGGGGACCTACTGTCCCTAGCAGCTGGACCTGTGGACTGCCACACGTGCAGATGGGTCCGATGTCCAAAGCCTGTTAGACGGTGGCATGGATAAAACACATCTACCATGGTGGATTTACGTGGTGGCCCACCATTGCTGGATCAAGCTAGCATTTGTGTTCTCCCTCGTCCAGTCCAAACCGGTCCAGGCAAGGGGCTTGCCCACTGGACGATTTGTCCAGCAGCAAGGTGGGCCCCATATGCTGGATGGACGATGTGGATAATACATCAAGGTGGGCCATGAAATATGGGAAAAGAGAGAGAGAGAGAGAGAGAGAGAGAGAGAAACGTGCGATGAAGGGCTCCGCCACTATGAGCCCTCCCTACCATGCATTACAACGTGTACATCAAGTGGGTCCCATTATATGTGGGCCCAACGATTAAAATCAACGGTGGAGATCCCTTTCCACCAAGGAAATGCAAGGTCTAGATGACCATTTACAATAGAAAAATAAACATCATGATGGGGTCCATGGAGAATGGCCCCATCATGGGATGATTTTATGAATCATGGTGGGCCATTGGCCACACCTAGGGTCCAAAGTGAGATTCATACCATCAATTAGTAGGCTCCACTTGGCCCATCATAAAAAACATAATCTAATCTTACAAAACACCCACCTTAGATCTTAGACTTCTTCTTCCGCCAATGAGTTCTAGAGCTCTAAGGGATGAGATTCAATGGTTGGGATTGATTTTAGAGGGTTGGATGGTGAGATTGGGTGGTAGGGAGGTGGGCCTTCTCTTGAGTTCTTCTCTCCTTTGAATTTTTCTCTCATGGAAGCTTGAGATGAAATGATATGGAGAGAGAAGGTGATGAGATGAAAAGGATGGAAGGAATGGATGTTGTAAGAAAATGACATGGAGGGTATGGGCTTGGATGAATTTTGGAAGAGAGAGGGATGGGTGGAGAGAGAGAGAGAGAGAGAGTTAACTTTGGGTAAAGCTTGTGTAAGAGAGAGATGGGTTGTGTACTTGACTTGTGATTGATTGATTGATGTGAAAGGTGGTAGAGATTCTCTCAGAATTCGCAACGCGTGACATTTTCTTCGAAATAAACGTGGGCCCACAACTCTTATCACCTTCTCGTCTGCCCATCGGTCTGTGGATGATATGCAGTACTGAGCTACAAAACAGAATCGCTCTCTAAAAGCTCCCCCAAAACTGAGACGTGATCTCAGGTCTCGGTCAGAAACGATCGAAATTAGAATGTCGTGCAATCTCACAATCTCCTCGATGAATAATCTTAAAAGCCAATCCAAAGACCAGGTGGCACGAATCGCAAGAAAATGTGCCGACTTTGTCAAGCAATCCACGACAACCCAGATAGCGTCATGACCACGCTGAGTCCTCGGCAAGCCCATAATGAAATCTGTTGACACGTGCTCCCACTTCCATGTCGGGACGCTCAACGGCTGCAATGAACTGGCGATCTGGTGCTTCATTCTCACCCAAAAATATTGTGGCCTCATATAACGGTACATCTTCGTCGAGCCAAGGTAGATAGAAAACCGTGATCGATGTGCCTCGGTCATAAGATCTCTGCACAACTCAGGAATATTCGGGACACATAATCGATCTCTATAGCGAAGTCCATCAGAACCAATCTGTCAATCTGGTTAACTCTCAGATGTTGCCTCTGCTTGGTAACCCTGCAACGACTCATCTGCCTGCTGAGCCTCGATCACCCTTGCGACAAGAGAGGGTTGAATCGACAAGCTCTATAGCTGAACGATAGAAGACTGCTGTCACGTTCCAAACCCAGAGATCGGACTCATAGGAATCCTGATCGCCGAATCCGGTGCCGACAGCCTCCGTAGTATCCCATTCTCGCCTCCCAGTGCCCATACACCAGATTCCGATCCTGGGATCCTACAAGGAGAATTTTCCAAAGTACATTTATCTAGTAAGAAGCATAACCACGAGTTTACCCAAATCACAAAGGCAACGTCATCATCACATATCTACTAATGTAATCATTTAAATACAATGCTGAAACGGAAATATATATATCGAAAATCAAAGCTCCAGAGGTCTGCTACATGCTCCAAGCTCAACGCTGCTGCAACCTAATGCCACCTGCACGCATTTATCGTGCATAAGCTTATAAAAAGCTTAGTGGGTGGTGAAAGTGTGTGCACAAGGTAAGTGCCAAGTAAGCAATATCAGAGTAATCAGAGTAAGCGAAAATACTGACAAGCCCATAATCATACAATATCAGAATAGTGAGAAAACATGCTGATAGGCCCATAAATACCATCAGCCTTATCCAGGATATGCGATGCAAAAATATAATAAACCATTATCATATACTGAGGAAACAATGTAGATAGCTATGCAATGCGAAGATAGTAAGCCAAATACTACATGCTAAGGATGCAATGCAATATGCGATGCGAATGAAATGACCAAGCCAGAGTGTGAAGTCGGGATGATAGTACGTAGTATCGCAGGCTATGGGGTCCACCACAAGTGACTTCTATCTAAACTAGTCTCATACCTAAATTTGGATAGTCAGACTCAATATGGTAAACTCCTGATCTCAGGTTAGTCGCGTGCCCAACCGAAATCCTGGCCATGAGAAGGTACACAACAATTAATTATGACCACCAACCCGAGTGGATAGTGAATGAAATGAATACATGAGTATACAACTCTTACTCAATAAGTCCACATATCAGTATGGTTCCTCTCTAGGAAATCACCGGGGTCTATTACACTCCAAACCAGGTTGCCGCCCCATCACGCGCAACAGAGTGAGTAGAAGAGACCTCACTATCGGCCTGCCAATATCAGGCTTGGCTCATCGATAGCGGACCCATTCCTCAAGCTAGTCAGACTCAGCCTAACATCGCCCCCTCCTCTTAGCAAGTATGGTCGTACCCCCTTCCAACCGACCACGATACAGTGGGAGACGTAGCTTAATGGTATATGATCATCATGCGCTCATGCATCCACTCGGTCTAGACGTTGGAGCAACCTCTGGAACCAAGAGGGTTTAGGGACTTTCACCCAGGGATATCTATAACACTCCATGTAGAACAGATTTTTGGTGTCTCATCTGGCCATCCACGAAATACTTGTGGAGGCTATGACCGTGTTGTCACTAGGGTGTACAATAATCACAACACACAATGTACGATGCATCAGTCATACAATCTAGTCATGCATCAATCCTGCGCATACCATGTACTCATGTGAGACAATCTTTGCCTATTAGGGAGTCTCATAACAACATGTCCAATGTCATATGCAATGGTCAACCACATCTCATAACAAACATGTAAATGATGCGTATGGGCATGTATCGTGATGCTATGCTATCACATACTCATAATCGGTATCAATAACTGGCACCGACCATCGGCATCGACAATCGGCCTCGACAATGTGGACATTTAAAAGGAGTGGCCCACATAGAGCCTAACATATAGTGGACCCATGGCCTCACAAAGGGCCTGATATACAACACAATGGGCCTCACTCAAGAGCTTAATACACATCACGATGGGCCTTTCACATGGGCCTAACATACATCACAATGGGCTCCATCACCTGGCCCTCAAATGCATCACAATGGGCCTCATCACATAGGCCTCGACAAACAAAATCGGCCTCAACAATTGGAATAAACACTCGAAATCGACCTCGACACTCGGTCTCGACAATTGAAATCGGCCTACCCAATCGACTTTGACAAATCAGAATTGGCCTTGATACTCAGCCTCGACAATTGGAATCGGCTTATACAATTGGCCTCGACAAATCAGAATCAGCCTCGATACTCGGCTTCGATAATCGGAATCGGCCTCGACAATCAGAATCGGCCTCGATTATCAGAATTGATCGATAATCAGAATCGGCAAATCGATCACGTCAACTGGAATTGGCAATTGGTCATGATAATAGGCCTCGATCGCTAATCGACAATCGGCAATCGGCCACGACAATCGGAATCGATCGATAATCGGAATCGATAAATCAGTCACGTCAATCGGAATCGGTAATCAGTCACGATAATCAGAATCAATAAATCGGTCACGTCAATCAGAATCGTCAATCAGTCACGACAATCAGAATAAATAGATAATCAGAATCGGCAAATCAGTCACATCAATCAGAATCGGCAATCGGTCATGACAATCGGAATCGGTTGATAATCAGAATCGATAAATTGGTCAAGATAATTGGAATCGGCAACCGGTCACGACAATCGGAATCAATCAATAATCAGAATCGGCAAATCGGTCATGACAATCAGAATTGATCGATAATCAGAATCGATAAATCTGTCACGTCAATTTGTAACGCCCTGAAAATCGGGGGTCGAGTAGCAACTCAACACCCGAGTTCCAAAACATCACTTATGCAACATAAATGCTTATGATTTAATGTTGTCTGTGTTAGTGCACTATTTATGAGTGGGATTATACCAAAATAGTAATTCAAACTCAAGATCAAAATATAAAACGCAAGCGGAAGACTGAAAGATGTATATAAATGTATATAAAGCCAAACGGTCACAATCGGTCTCCAGAGTATGAACACTTTATAGAGTCACCATATACATGTATTAGTTTCAAAATTAAAATGTCAAAAGTGGTACAACTATAACAGTAAACCCTGTAGCCCCATCATCTGGATGGCCTAAGTGAAGCCTCCAGAGAACTGCATGTAGGAGAACTCATCCTGATCATCGTAGTAGTCAGGCTCATCCTCCTGCATCTCGTCAACACCTGCATCTAAGACAGGGTCTGGTTGGTGTGTACAACACCGTCCCGTAACATGGAAGTGAGTAGCTAACTCAGTGGAACAATAAAGCATAGGTTAACATGTTATCAATTCAGTCAAGCAGTAATGATAAAGTAATACAATCAAACAATCCTAATTACTCTTATTAATGCAAGTATGGAATGCAGTCATGATGCATGCCCTCGCCAAACCTCCCTCGTGCGACACCATCTTACGTCCGCGGCATGTGTTCATCCCTCAGTGCTCCACAACGTCAGGCACATGCAGTGTTATGTTATGAGCGTGATTACCGAGTTGTTATTAGTCCTTTTCATACAGCAGTATTGGGAAACTAAGGTACCTCCCTTATATCATTCCCAAACAATGATCCATTCTAGGGTCGTCAGTCCTAGATAATCTCATACGATGATGCAGTTCTAGGTCACTGTAAAGGGCTGCTGTTACACGCACTCGTTGCACCACTCCCCCATCACCTTATAATACAGGCCTAGCTTATACTCAGTTTACTACGGGAAGGCTCGTCGCCTCTCCGCAGATTCAGAGTATGCTCGAGGTCACTACAAAGGGCTGTCAAGGCTATTACACGCACTCGTTGCACCGCTCCCCCATCACCTTATCAGTGTAGGCCGACCGCTCGAATACAGTGTTCCATACCACCATATTCGGCTCACGAGTCTGGGTTGCTCACTGGTCACTACGGGGAGGCTCGTGGCCCTAGCGTAGGCCGACAGCTCGACCACGGTGTCCCATACCACCATGCCCGGCTCATGAGTCTTAGCGGATCGAGGTACCAAGGTTAACGGGGTTACACTGGTAAGTTTGGTACCTTAGGTTCAAACAGTAAAGTCCAAACATGGTGAACATACATTAGACAGATCGGGTTACTTGGCAAGCTCGACTAGCACGAGCGCACAACCAGCTAAACGACATGAAGTGCATAAGCACTTCGCGTGGCCTAACCACTGTCGCCAACCGAAGTACGACTCGAGTTCATCAAACACATCCTACATGGCGAATGAGTCTCAGCCACGAATTCAATCCGTTACCGACTGCCTAGACAAATCATAGTCCCAACTTCATTTTATTTCATCAAGAATCATATGAGATAGTAAAGCAGGAATAAACAAGTAATTCAATTCTTACAATCAAAGAAGCATGTTATGAAATACAACATAAACAAGATTTCACACCCATTCACTTCATGAAATAAAACAGACATTACAATGTAACGTACATATAGAAAATCATACACATAATTGAGGTAACCGAGATTCGTATCTCGATCCTCCTACAAAGTATTCTAGGTGATCACTAGCACATTCAGACATTTTCACAAACACATAGACTACATACATCACCTTACATGATGTATGAGGATTACACATGTGTTAGGCCAAATCCTTTCACTAGGGAGATGCCCCGCATACCACGTGCATATACCCACGACGGATAACCATGGTGTGCATGAATCCGAGCTCCATGTTTATTCAAACATTTCTACAAACACTTGGCCTACACACTTAGTCACATATAACGTATATTTGTTGTGACGTGATTTTGGGCAAGTCCTTTCGCTAAGGAGTTGTCACACATGTATTAGGCATATATTCATGACAAACAAACATGTTAAGTACAAATCCAAATTCCAAACATATTCAAACATTCCAACATATGCATAGAATACATTATATTCTACATAGTTCATGTAAACTCGTATAATGAAACAGACGACCCAATTTGCATGTGTAATAGCACCCTTGTCAGTTATAAATCATTAACCGACATTGAAAGCCTTGAAAACCATAACCTAT
The DNA here is from genome assembly GCA_021015155.1 of Magnolia officinalis. Taxonomy (NCBI): domain Eukaryota; kingdom Viridiplantae; phylum Streptophyta; class Magnoliopsida; order Magnoliales; family Magnoliaceae; genus Magnolia; species Magnolia officinalis. The sequence continues at coordinate 52,107,074 of JAJHSJ010000006.1, forward strand.
ATGTCTATAGTCCACACCTTACACCGTAGAAGCGTAACGAACGCGATAGAATTAGTAAGTCTTCGTCCACGATAGTATAACGACCTAAATCACGAGTTATGTTAGCTATTTCTCTACTTGTATCAATTGAAACCCTAAAACAGGTTAGAGTTAGGTTTTCTTACCTAAGAACGAAGCTGGAATTGTGGGGATGGCGATTAGAAAGTGATGGTTAAGCACGTAGATCGGCAGGGTAGAATAGCAGGAAGATTCTCCCACTTCTCTCAACTTTCTCTCTCTTTTCTCTCTTCTTTCTCCTAGGGTTTCTCTCAAATTCGTATGGACTGAATGAGAGAGGGTTTAAGGTCCTTATATAGGCTTAAAACTCACTAAATTAGACCCAGGGTCATGGTATACCTAGGTTATAGCCAAAGTGAGGTTGTTCCGTCTCAACGGAGCACTTCTGGAGCCCCCCCTTGAGCCAAAGGTCGGACTTAAGCTCACTGACCTTGGATCTAGGTCGAGTTAAGTTTTCGTTCCAGTCGGGTTCTCAGATCACACGTGGCGGACCAGTTTCAGTTTAACGGTCACTGAAACTCGATCAGGGTTACAAGTACACGGACATGTATGGGAAATATTCCCTGATCCGAGGGTGTATTTGGGTCAGATTCCGACGGTCTGATTGCTTATATTTGGCCTGCAAGCGACAAGTCTCAAATTACTTAAATTTATATTTTATTTCTAAATATTTTCACATTTCTAACATTCTTCGCTCTGGGCTCAAGCGAATAACCCTCGGACACTGTCTGGTTTTGACTTTCGAGATGGTTGTCAAGCCCAGTAAGGCGGTCCTAATTCTATAACCTCATATCATTCAGACTTTCGATGTGCAGTCCAGATCTAATACGGAGTTTCGTGATCCTCCCGAGAGCAGCTGGGTAATGAGATTGATCCTAGATTTTTGGGTAATGTAGCATCAACGATTCCACAAGTTTTGGGTCTTGCAGATCGTATTTAAAGTGATTAGTGCGGATATCGTATGTAATCTAGTTTAACACTAGTTAATCCTCGTCTAATTTCTAAAGGATTTGGTCCTGAGTGATTTCTGCCTAAGGTGGTACTCGGGTGTTTGTACAGAACTTTCCGAGTCGTTACACAATTAAAATCGGCAATCACTTATGACAATCAGAATCGGTCGATAATCAGAATTGGGAAATCGATCACGTTAATCGGAATCGACAATCGGTCATGACAATCGGAATTGATCGATAATCAAAATCGGCAAATCGGTCACGTCAATCGGAATCGATCGATAATCAGAATCAGAAAATCGGTCACGTCAATCGGAATCAACAATCGGTCATGACAATTGGAATCGATTGATAATTAGAATCGATAAATCGGTCACGTCAATCGGAATCGGCAATCCGTCACGACAATCGGAATCGGTAAAAATGAGCTTAATAAGGCCTAAGGGAAGGTCACAATGAGGACATCTAACCATCATTGCTCATCAATGTGGACATCTAACTAACATTGGTCGTAAGGAGTGGCCCACATAAGGGATTCATGCACAACGTAACGGCCACACATACATCACATCAGGCCTCGCTTATGGGCCTCAAATACATCACAATGGGCCACAACCCATGGGCCTCGAATACACAATAGGTGGGCCCTACACATGTGTCTCGTATGCATCAAATGGGCCACATATCTGGGTCTCAAATACATCAAATGGGCCACGTGTCATGGGCCTAATACACATCACAATGGGCCGCACGATAAGGGCCTAATACACATCATAATGGGCCTCGTGTACATCAAGTCGGGCCTCATCATATGGGCCTCATATACACCAAGTGGGCCGCATCAATGGGTCATACTAATAGGCCTCATACACATCAAGTGGGCTGCACCAATGGGCCTCATACACATCAAGTGGGCTGCATCAATGGGCCGTACTAATGGGCCTCATACACATCAAGTGGGCTGCATCAATGGGCCGCACTAATGGGCCTCATAGATGGGCTACAAATACATCAAGGTGGGCCTCTTGAATGGGCCACAAAATACATCAAAGTGGGCCTAACGGATGGGTCACAAAATACATCAAGGTGGGCCTCACAGATGGGAGCTTGGTTTACATCTAAAATCATTTCAATAGTTGAAGGGACAACATGTGTATCACTGTACACTATTATTTCATGGGGTACTCGGCCCACTAATGACGATCAACATTGTCTAAACATTGTCCAAGTAAATCAACACCATCCAAACATTGGACAACACCGTCCAAACATTGTCCAACACCATCCCAAACATTGTCCAGCACCATCCAGATTATACTGGACGGTGTGGATGAAACAATACATCATGGTGTGGTCCACACCGTGGACAGATGGATGGCATGGATTTATGACACATGCATTAAGGCGACCCACATCCATGTAATGGACTGTGAATAAAACCCATACATCAGTGGCTATAAAACACATACACTGAGTGAGTCCCACATAAGGACAGTGTGAATAAAATACATACATCCTGGTGGTGTCCCACATCTAAGGACTGGACGTGAGGTGTGCCACATCCACTGTCCAGATGATGGACGGCCTGGATGGCGTGGATATAAAACATACCTCATGTGGGTCCCATATAAATGGACAGTTAGGAAATATGTACGCCGGGGGGGGGGGGGGGGGGTGGTCCACACATGTGGATGGATGGACCATGAGGATGCAGAATACAAACATCTAAGGTGGGCCACGTCCCTACTGGACAGACAGAGAGGATAAAACATCATGGTGGGCTCACACCACCCGTCCAGATGGACGGTGTGGATATAGGGCATATACATCAAGGTGGGTCCCTCCCCACACGTGTTACACGTGTGGGGTGTGCCCCACATCCCACGTCCAGCCAGCACGTGTACAACTAGTAGAGGACGCATACATCGAGCAGGATCCCACCGTCTAGATTGCTAGACAGTGGATGGCGTGAATAATATATATATATATATCAATGTGGAACCCACCTCCACACGTACAACACGTGTGGAGTGGATCCCACCATCAGAAAAAGGGATGGATGGTATGGTTAAAACACATACCACAGCCACAACACGTGCAGCTTAGCTGCTGGGGCCACCGTCCCATGGACGGTCTGGATAAAGCACATTTAGGTGGGTCTCACATCACGTGGGCCACCCACACGTACGTGTAAGTCCTGTTAAGGGTATATACATACAATATATATATATATATATATATATATATATATATATATATATATATATATATATTATATACAACCCCTGTCCAGCGTTATTCGTCTTTCCCTTTCATCCGGCCTATGTGACTGTCCGGTCATGTTGTAATGCCCCGTGTTTTCAGGACTCGAGTATATGACCCGTTTTCCAAAAACCCGAGTGTTAACCTTAAAGGATGGTCAAATTCGAGTATACGTTTTTTTTACGCCCGGGGGGGTCAGGAAATATGTACGTCGGGGGAGTGGTCCACACATGTGTATGGATGGATGGTGAGGATGCAAAATACAAACATCTAAGGTGGGCCACGTCCCTACTGGATGGACGGAGAAGATAAAACATCATGGTGGGCTCACACCACCCGTCCAGATGGACGGTGTGGATATAGGGCATATACATTAAGGTGGGTCCCTCCCCACACGTGTGGGGTGGGCCCACATCCCACGTCCAGCCAACACATGTACAACTGCTAGAGGACACATACATCGAGCAAGATCCCACTGTCCAGATTGTTGGATGGTGGATGGCGTGAATATAATATATATATATATATAATATATTATATATATATATATTTCAATGTGGGCCCCACCTCCACACGTGCCTCCACACGTACAACACGTGTGGAGTGGATCCCACCATCAGAAAAAGGGATGAACGGTATGGTTGAAACACATACCATGGCCACAACACGTGCAGCTTAGCTGCTGGGGCCACCGTCCCATGGACGGTTTGGATAAAGCACATTTAGGTGGGTCTCACATCACGTGGGCCACCCATATGTACGGGTAAGCCCTGTTAAGGGTATATACATAATATATATATATATATACAACCCCTGTCCAGTTTCATGGTGCACCTTCATCATGGTGGTCCCACGTAGTGGGCCACGGGATTTCGATCAAGCTGATATTCATCTTTCCCTGTCATCCGGGCCTATGTGACCGTCCGGTGATGTTGTAATGCCCCGTGTTTTCAAGACTCGAGTATATGACCCATTTCCCAAAAACCTGAGTGTTAACCTTAAAGGATGGTCAAATTCGAGTATACATTTTTCTTTTTTACGCCCCGGGGGGGGGGGGGGGGTCAGGAAATATGTACGCCGGGGGAGTGGTCCACACATGTGGATGGATGGACGGTGAGGATGCAGAATACAAACATCTAAGGTGGGCCACGTCCCTACTGGACAGACGGAGAGGATAAAACATCATGGTGGGCTCACACCACCTGTCCAGATGGATGGTGTGGATATAGGGCATATACATCAAGGTGGGTCCCTCCCCACACGTGCTACACGTGTGGGGTGGGCCCCACATCCAACGTCCAGCCAACACATGTACAACTGCTAGAGGACGTATACATCGAGCAGGATCCCATCGTCCAGATTGCTAGACGGTGGATGGTGTAAATATAATATATATATATAACAATGTGGGCCCCACCTCCACACGTGCCTCCACACGTACAACACGTGTGGAGTGGATCCCACCATCAGAAAAAGGGATGGATGGTATGGTTAAAACACATACCACGGCCACAGCACGTGTAGCTTAGCTGCTGGGGCCACCGTCCCATGGACGGTCTGGATAAAGCACATTTAGGTGGGTCTCACATCACGTGGGCCACCCACATGTACGGGTAAGCCCTGTTAAGGGTATATACATACAATATATATATATATATATATATATATATATATATATATATATATTATACAACCCCTGTCCAGTGTCATGGTGCACCTTCATCATGGTGGTCCCACGTAGTGGGCCACAGGATTTCGATCAAGTTGATATTCATCTTTCCCTTTCATCCGGGCCTATGTGACCGTCCGGTCATGTTGTAATGCCCCATGTTTTCAGGACCCGAGTATATGACCCGTTTCCTAAAAACCAGAGTGTTAACCTTAAAGGATGGTCAAATTCAAGTATACGTTTTTTTTAAAGTATTTGGAGCCGATTGAATTTTATGCCCCTTCGGAAGTAAAGGGAGAAGAAGGAGCTAAAAATAATGTATATCACGGAAAGCTGACATCTCATGATCTTAAGAAATACAGTCCGCCAAGCAAGAAAATTATGAAAAGTATGGGTTTTGATTACGAAGAACTAACTGGTTTAAATCATAGAAAAGGAATTCAGATCCCTATTGAAGTCGGTTAGAAGAGACGAGAAAATTTTCAAGGATTTGGAGCAGAAGATTCGGTGAATATGGTCATAGTCGATTAGCTATCAGAGACAGATCTTGAAATAGTCAAGCATCCTGAGATAGCTCCGAAGCAAATGGAAGATGGGGTCCAGCCGACGATCGATAGTTTGTGAGAAGTAAATCTGAGTACAAAAGAAGAGTCAAGAAATATGTTCATAAGCATTGGTCTTCTTGAGCAAGAAGTTGAAAAATATGTCCAACTGTTAAAAGGAAATAAAGATGTCTTCGCCTGGACATATGCAGAAATGTCGGGTTTGGAACCCTCAGTGGCAATGCATTGATTAAATATTTCCAAGGACAAAAAGCCGATTAAGCAAGCCAAAGGCGATTTCACCCAAACCTGGTTCCTCTAATAGAAGAAGAAGTGAACAAGCTGATAAAAGTTGGGTTTATTAGAGAGGTCGAATATCGTAAGTGGATAGCGAACATTGTCCCAGTAAAAAAGAAAATTGGATGGATCAAGGTGTGCGTTGATTTTAAAGACCTGAACGAAGCTTGCCCAAAAGACGACTTTCCTCTCCCAATAACAGAACTGTTGATTGACAGTACGACACAATATATTGTCATGTCCTTCATGGATGGCTATGTTGGTTATAATCAAATTAGAATGGCTCCTGAAGATGAAGAAGCAACGACGTTCAGAACTTCGTTAAGAATTTACTGTTACAAGGTCGTGCCATTCGGTCTTAAGAATGCAGGGGCGACATACCAAAGGGCAATGCAAAGTATCTTCCAAGACTTGATACACAAGCATGTTGAATGTTATGTAAATGATCTGGTGGTTAGGTCAGGTGATCATCAGGAACATCGCGAGCATTTGGCGTCAGTCTTTCGACGGCTCAGAAAGAAACAGCTAAAGATGAATCCAACTAAATGTGCTTTTGGAGTGTCGTCAAGAAAATTTCTCAGCTTTGTCATCAAGCACAGGGGTATCGAGATTGACCTAGGGAAAGTCAATGTCATGCACGATATGGCGCCTCCAAAAACATTGAAGGAACTAAAAAGCTTGCAAGGAAAACTGGCGTATATTCACCATTTTATTTCAAATCTGGCAGGGAGATGTCAGTCATTTTCTCATTTGATGAAGAAAGGAACGGAGTTCGTATGTGACAAAGCCTGTCAGAACACGTTCGATTCGATAAAGGAACTGCTGAGACAACCTCCAGCATTGACAGCTCCTTTAAAGGGTAAGCCACTTATCTTGTACATATCCCCGGCTGAGAATTCGCTGGGAGCCTTATTAGCGCAGGTAAATGAAGATGGAAAAGAAACAACTCTTTATTATTTGAACCGAACTCTGATAGGTGCATAATGCAATTATTCTCTCATTGAGAAAGAATGCCTGGCATTGATATTTGTAGTGCAGAAATTGAGACACTACTGCCTCTCTCATGATATAATTTTAATTTCAAGGGCAGATCTGATAAATTTTCTAATAACAAGGCCGATGTTATCAGGAATATTAGCGAAATGGATGTTGTTGCTTTCAGAATATATGATTACTTATGAGTCGGTGAAAGTAGTAAAGGGACAAGTAGTGGCGGATTTCTTGGCAGCGCATCTCGTAACGAAAAATGAGACTATTAGTGATGACTTTCCCGATGAGCAGGTTATGATGACTAAGTCGCAAGATCCATGACAGATGTATTTCGATGGTGCTTCTCGAGCATCAGGAGTGGGGGCAAGAGTAATATTCGTCACTCCTCAGGGTGATCTATTACCCTACTCTTTCACATTGGGTACCGCGTGCATAAACAATGAAGCCGAATATCGAGCTCTCATCATCAGAATGAAATCGCCCAAGAAATGAAGATAAAGACGCCGCAGATTTTCAGAGTTCTAAACTGATTATAAATCAACTAACGACTGAGTTTGAAATAAGAAAGCAAGAACTCTTGCCGTATTGTTGAAAAGCCCAGCAGTTACTAGAATGTTTCTTTCATTTCGAAATCAATCACGTACCGTGATATGAAAATACAGAGGCAGACGCTCTGGGTAGTCTAGCAGCAACCCTGTCCTGTTCAAACCGAAGTCCGCTCTAAATGACTATAGAAGAAAGGAGGTTCCTGCCCTCATCAGAAGTTATCGATGAGGTCGTTGAGGCACTCCCCATATCATGCATGGAAGTAATAATAGATGATTGGCGACAGCCGTTCATAGATTACCTCAAATATGATATCTTGCCGGAAGACCCAGCACAAAAACAGCAAATCAAACAGAGATAGAGCAGGTTCATCATATGTTGTGAAGTGTTGTATAGAAAATCATACAATGGGATGCTGCTACATTGTCTTGATGAACAAGAAGCAGGTCAGATGTTATAAGAAGCTCACTTTAGGGAATGTGGCGCATATCAGGCTGGCCAAAATTTATTTCATCGAATACATCGAATGGGATACTATTGGCCTATAATATTTAAAGACGCAATAAATTATGCGAAGCGATGCCACGAGTGTCAAATCCACAGAGATGTCATACATATTCCCCCTGAAGTCTTCATCAGACAGTTGCTTCTTGGCATTTTGCCGCTTGGGACTCGATGTTATTGGTCTTATAAATCCGACTTCATCCAAAGGAAAGCAATATATTTTGGCAACAACAGAGTACTTCTCTAAGTGGACAGAAGCAATCGCATTGCGCAATGTTAAAGAAAAAGATGTGGTCAATTTCATCTGACACGTGATAATATATCGCCATGGCATCCCGAAGAAAATTGTTACTGATAATGGTACCCCTTTCAAGAATAAAGGCATGAAAAAGTTGTGTCAGAAATTCAGTATTCACCACTCATTCTTAACACCTTACTATCCGCCGGCCAATGAATTAGTGGAGGCATTCAGTAAGATAATAGTGAAAATACTGAAGAAGGCAGTAACAGGAAACAAGCGTGATTGGGATGAAAAGTTGCAAGAAGCATTGTGGGCATAAATGACTACCCACTGGACAGCAACAAGAGCAACACTGTATTCATTGGTTTATGGCATGGAGGCGGTCATCCCGATCGAAACACAAGTTGCGTCACTCAGAGTGGCAGTACATCATCTAATTACAGATGATGAAAATGCAAAAATAAGGCTAGAAGAACTGGACCTGCTCGATGAAAAATGTCTGGTAGCTCAGCAGCGATTTCAATTGTATCAGGCAAGAATATCGACCGCCTTTGATAAACGAGTCAAGTATCGCTCTTTCAAGAAAGGAGACATGGTACTAATGTTGAAAAGACCGATAGTGGTGACCAGCAGAACAAGGGGCAAATTTGAGCCTACATGGGATGAACCATACATCATAAAAGAAGTATATTCTAATGGAGCATACAGAGTGGTGGATCAAAATGGACAAGGTATCAATATACCAGTCAACACACACTTCATCAAGAAGTATCGTCCCTGAAGATAGTCACAATTTTGATCCAGAAGATTATGGGCATAATGCTTCTATATCAAAAGGGGGCAAGGACAAGTGAAGTTATGTTCATATATTCTTTTTCAGATATTTGAATAAAGGAGGAATTTTCGTCAAAGACTACATATCAGTGATTTCTTAAAAGAGAGTAACCATCGTTGTCGTCATCAAATAAGCTTTGCTGAAACTCATTGAAATTGGTATCATCACCAAGTCGATATATTATTATGAGCATAGTGCGAGTATCGTCAAAGACATTATTAGCAGTGGTGGTATATATCAATCAAGACACCTATTACTATTACGACAACTATTGCAGCTTATCATCATTTAAGGTAGCCTAGCCAAGCCTATACGGCCAACTACGCATAAGGTCTATCACCATCGCCATTCGGGTAGCAGTGAGAAGCTAATGGCCCTAAAAAGCCCGTGAAGCCCATCATATGCATACCCATGCAGGTAGTGGATGGAGTCAGTGACTAAAAGCTCTAAAAGGTCAAAAAGTCATTAACGGTCAGTCACGCGTAACACCAATGCCGCCTGTATAGCTTTCCAATAGCATCATGGGGAACAGATGAAATCGCCCTTCTGTGAATGGGCCCGACCTTACAGACGAAGAAAACGTGGGCTGTAGTGCATGCTCTTTGGCTATTGTCCATAGATAGGCCAACCACGCATAAGCCCCCCAGATCCTTGGCTTGATTTCAGTAGTAACTCATGAGGAAAGGCCTAAACCTACTCATTGATGGACTGGCGGCCCTGGATTTGGTACCCCAAAGGTTGCCTTGTGCGCCCCGTGAACTCTAGAGAGTTACTGCGGCCAACCCTGTGCGTAAATCTAACCGAGTTCGCGGCCCCGGTAGCTTCACTGGGCCCCTCTGATGGATCGCGGTTTGTGAACTCACCAGGCTGTGAGAACTTCAGCGAACTCATAAGAGTTACAAAGACTATCACATGAGACCGGACTCCACTACTCAAGAGTCTAAAAAACTACGTTGCTCCACTTCTCAAGAGCTTAAACTATGTGTAATCATCTAACTAAATTGAAATCTAGTGCCGCCTATCAAAACAAAAAATCATATAGGAAATTCCATACTAACAATCATACTATGTTGATATTTTTATCTCAACTCTTCATTAAATATCATGTTAGACGATTGCATAAATGAACATGCTTAAAATGATCCATGATTTAGAAATTTATGAAGAGGCAAACTATCTCAAGATATCATTATGTCTTCATTGATATATGCTGAAACGTAAAAGAACTTGCATGTTCTAAAAAAAATAATAATAATAAAACAAATTCTTTACAGCTCATCTGTAATTCCTAATATTCCCAGATATTTTTCCAAATCTTCCTTCAACTGAATTTGAGTTGCAACGTGCTTTGACTTTTCTTCGAGAATGATTTTTGCCTGATCAGGAATTCCAACTAGCATACTCTCTAAGGATGCGATTATCTCTTCATTTTTGATTAATTCAGATTTCTCAGCATCGACAGATTGAATACTAATTCGCATCTTCTTTTCAATCTCCTTCATAGTTGATTCTTCTGTATGGTTTTTCAACTCCAGCTACAAAACTTCCTCTTTCAGGAGAGCTACGCGATTATGAATAATCGTCCTGTTGTCAGCACAAGCCTTCAACTATTCCTGAAGAGTTGATTGCTCTTGATTGAACTCGGAAATACTAGAAGTAAAGAGGGAAGCCTTCTCTTTGGAAAGAGCTAGTTGCTTTCCATATTCCAATATCTCAGGAGCGATGTTGACATATTCTGTTGATGCTAGAGAAATTATTGAATCACGAAATATGAGAAGAGAGTCATGTAGGACGGAAATATTAATCTTTGCCATCCTTGTTGTACTTTCCAGGATTTCAATAGCGATGTCCAGATCCGACCCTGCTCAGGATCTTTGAAAATGAGAACTATCGTTGACATGGAATTCCTCATCAAAAGAAATTTATGTGCAGGAACCTTCTCGAAAGATAATAGATCAGATGCGGTAGCTACGGATTCAGAGCTTGCTGCATCACTACGAGGAGGAGTTCCTGTAATATATAGAAGAAAAGAAGTTAGGATAATGATAACAAGGCTAGAGGATATGGAAATTCCATTAAAATAAATGATATACATACCTGCTGAAGAAGTATGAGTAACAAGAGGTTGAATTTCCTGAACAGAAGAAGGGCCAACTCCTAACATATCGGCAAAGGAAGGCGCTCTGGCCTCCGTGTTGGAATCTCTAGTAGTCAAAGTTGGTAGATCAATGGTCTCTACTTGAAAAACGATTTCAAGAGCTACCGCCTTTGGTGCTACCAAAGGAACCAGAGGGACCCTCGATGAAACCACTGGTGTAGTCGGAGGAAGATACGCAGGGGAGTATCACCCGTCCTAGCATTGACAATATGAGCACCTGAAATAAAAATATAACAATAATAATGAGATAACTATTGCAAGATATATATATATATATATATATATATATATATATATAATATATATATATTATATATATATATTATATATATATATATAATTGTAAAAAAAAAAAAAAAAAAGAGGAGAAAAGAAGAAAGAAAGAAAATTTCTTACTTGGTGAATATCCATATTCTCCGTAATCTAGAGGCTCATCTTCTTCCTCCTCTATCACTACAGGGGTCTTTGCAAGAATATTGGTACCGTGAAGCGCTTCAGAGGTTAGCAGGAGATGTTCTTCTATAAAAGTACCTTCTGCAATGACATCTTCCTCGCCATCGATGTCAACCTCTCCTTCCTCGAAATCATCATCGAAGTCATCATCTTCATCATCTTTATCATTTTCATACTTGGCAGAAGCTGTGCCTTCAGATGAAGAGGCTAAATTTTCATCCTCTAAGTCTTCTTCATCGACTTCTTCAATCATAACCTGCTTTCCTTTAGAGGGAGAGGCCTGGATACATCTTGGTTGAGAATCTTTATTAATCGAGACTGAAGAAGATGGAGAAGCCCGGTTACCGCCTTCTTGAGGAATAGATGGCGAAGCTTGCAAGCGCGTCTGAGACCTAGTCATAAGAGAATATGAGCTAGGAGGAGTAAGCTGTGAAGAAGGAGCCGGTTCATCTCGAGCTGTAGCAGCGTCTGCCGGAATGGGAGAAGATGTTCCTTCATGATCATTTGCAGCCTGGTTAGTGAAGTCGCAAGGAACTTTTTCGAACTCTGCAACAACTCCATGTGGAATCCAACCTTCTAAGGTATTGATGGCCTTCTTTTCACGGATTGGATCTTCTAAAGATATTCGTCTGCAAATCCGGCCGTGAAAAGATGCGCGACTCTTCTCTGGTATATAGCCAATTCCGTATTCAAGCTTCCTACCTCTCAGCCTAGGCAGGGAAAGCCAGATGGGTTCATCTACTGGCAAACTATTGTTGACCTATGATTGGTGATCCCACCATCGCATCCAGCTATAAGAAGTCCGAACTACACGGTCACAGCCAGGGATTATGAAAGTGGAATTGACGTGACTGCCTAGTAGCTGTTTCCATACCATAGCCCAATTATAAGGGTTAGTGTCATAGCAATGCATTCTCCTGGTAACTAATCCACAGTCCTCTGGAATAGTTTGGTCGAAGCCGAACTGACAAGCGAAGCGAATGGGATAGTATGGCTCTCTCTAAAATTTTGTTCCCTCCCATAGTGGCAAGCTACAAGATTGTATGGAGAGGAAAAATGCTCTTTCCCCTGCAGTGAGTGCCGCGATATCTACCATGTCAGTATCCTCGGCTTGCAAGTTGTTGGAGTCTTCACAGTTTGTGCTCGCAAGCTGTGGGAGTCCTCATAGTCTGTGCTCGTAAGCTGATGGAGTCTTCACAGTTTGTGCTCGCAAATTGTTAGAGTCTTCATAATTTATGCTCGCGAGTTATTTGAGTCCTCACAATTTGTGCTCGCCAGCTAATGGAGTCTCCATAGTTTGTGCTTGCAAATTGTTGGATTCTTCACAGTTTGTACGTGCAAATTGTTGGAGTTATCACAATTTGTGCTCGCAAGCTGTTGCAGTTTTCATAGGTTGTGCTTGTAAGATGTTGGAGTCTTCATAGTTTGTGTTGGAAAGCCGATGGAGTCTTCATAGTTTCTGCTTATAACGTGTTTGAGTCTTCACAGTTTGTGCTCGTAAGCTGTTGGAGTCTTCATAGTTTATGCTCGCAAGCTGTTGGATTCTTCATAGATTGTGCACACAAATTGTTAGAGTCTTCACAGTTTGTGATCGCAAGCTGTTGGAGTTTTCACAGTTTGTGCTCGCAAGTTGCTGGACTCCTAATAATTTGTGCTTGCAAGCTGTTGGATTCTTCATAGTTTGTGCGCTCAAATTGTTCAAGTCTTCATAATTAGTGCTCGCAAGCTGTTGAAGTCTTCACAGTCTCTGCTCGCAAGCTGTTGGAGTCTTCATAATTTGTGCTAGCAAGCTTATGGAGTCTTCACAGTTTGTGTTCGCAAGTTGTTGGAGTCTTCACAGTTTGTGTGCGTAAATTGTTGTAATCGTTAGTGTTTTTAGTCGCAAGCTATTGGAGTCTTCACAGTTTGTGCGCAAATTGTTGGAATCTTCACAGTTTGTGCACAAATTGTTGGAATCTTCACAGTTTGTGCTCGCAAACTGTTAAAGTCTTCATAGTTTGAGCGAGCAACTTTTTGGAATCTTCATAGTTTATTCTCACAAGCTGTTGGAGTCTTCATAGTTTGTGCTCGCAAGTTGTTGGAGTCTTCATAGTTTGTGCTCGTAAGCTAATGGAGTCTTCACAGTTTCTAGTCGCAAGTTGTTGGAGTCTTCACAGTTTGTGGGTGCAAAGTGTTTGAGTATTCACAGTTTGTTCTCATAAGCTATTGAGTCTTCACACTTTGTGCTCGCAAGCTATGGAGCCTTCATAGTTTGTTCTCGCAAGATGATGGAGTATTCACAGTTTGTGCTTGCAAGGTGTTGAAGTCTTCATAGTTTGGGCGCGTAAAGTGTTTGAGTCTTCACAGTTTGTGCTCACAAGCCGTTGGAGTATTCACAGTTTGTGGATGCAAATTGTTAGAGTCGTCACAGATTTTGCTCGCAAGCTGTTGGAGTATTCACAGTTTGTGCAAGCAAGTTGTTGGAGTTGTCACAATTTGTGCTCGCAAGCTGTTAGAGTCTTCACAATTTGTTTGCAGAAATTGTTGACGTCATCATAGACTTCAACAATTTGAGCACACAAACTACAAGGACTCCAATAGCTTGAGAGCACAAATTGTGGTGACTCTAACAAGTTGCACGCATAAACTGTGAATACTCCAACAACTTGTGAGCACAAACTGTGAAGACTCTAACAACATGTGAACACAAACTGTGAAGACTCCAACACTTTGCGCGCACAACCTGTGAAGACTCTAACAACTTGCAAGCACAAACTATGAAGACTCCAACAATTTGCACACACAAACTATGAAGTCTTCTTAGTTTGTGCTCACAAGCTATTGGATTCTTCACAATTTGCACACACAAACTATGAAGTCTTCAACAACTTGCAAGCACAAACTATGAAGACTTCAAAAATTTGCATGCACAAACTGTGAAGAATCCAACAGCTTGCGAGCACAAACTAAGAAGACTTAAACACTTTGCAAGCACAAACTTTGAAGACTCCAACCGCTTGCAAGTAAAAACTTTGAAGACTGCGATAGCATGCTATCACAAACTGTGAAGATTCAGACAAATTGTGTGGACAAAATGTGAAGACTCTAATAGCTTGTGAGCACAATTGTGAAGATTCTAACAATTTGCGTGCACAAACTATGAAGTCTCCAACAGCTTGCAAGTACAAATTGTGAAGATTCCAACAATTTGCTCGCAAGCTGTTGGAGTATTCACAGTTTGTGCGCACAACTTGTTAGAATCGTCACAATTTGTGCCCACAAGCTATTGGAGTCTTCACAGTTTGTGTGAACAAATTGTTGAGGTTTTCATAGTTTGTGCTCGCAAGCTGTTGGAGTCTTCACAGTTTATTCTCGCAAGTTGTTGGAGTCTTCACATGTTATGCTCGTAGAGTATTGGAGTCTTCATAGTATCTGCTCGCAAGCTGTTAGAGTCTTCACAGTTTATGTGTGCAAAGTGTTTGAGTGTTCACTATTTGTTCTCGCAAGCTATTAGATTCCTTACAGTTTGTGCGCTGGTTGGAGTCTTCATAAATTGTGCTCGCAAGTTGTTGGAGTCTTCATAGTTTGTACTCGTAAGCTGTTGGAATCTTCATAGTTTGTGCTCGCAAGCTGAGGGAGTCTTCAAAGTTTTTGCTCGCAAGTTGTTTGAGTCCTCACAGTTTGTGCGCGCAAACTGTTTCAGTCTTCACAGTTTGTGCTTGCAAGCTGTTGGACTCTTCACAGTTTCTTCACACAAATTGTTGGACTCGTCACAATTTTTGGTCTCAAGCTGTTGGAGTCTTCACAGTTTGTGCGCGTAAATTATTGGAGTATTCACAGTTTATGTTCACAAGCTGTTGGAGTCATCACAGTTTGTGCGAGCAAATTGTTGGAATCTTCACAGTTTGTGCTGGCAAGCTATTGGAGTCTTCACAGTTTGTGCTCGCAAGCTGTTGGATTCTTCATAGTTTGTGCTCGTAAGCTGATGGAGTCTTCACTGTTTGTGCTTGTAAACTGCTGGAGTCTTCACAGTTTATGCTCACGAGTTATTGTAGTCCTCACAGTTTGTGCTCGCAAGCTGTTGGAGTCTTCATAATTTGTGTTGGCAAGCTGTTGGATGCTTCACAGTTTGTGCATGAAAATTGTTGGAGTCGTCACAATTTGTGCTCACAAGCTGTTGGAGTCTTCACAGTTTGTGCTCGCAAGCTGTTGGCGTCTTCATAGTTTATGCTTGCAAGTTGTTGGATTCTTCATAGTTTGTGTGTGCAAATTGTTAGAGTCTTCATAGTTTTTGCTCACATGTTGTTGGAGTCTTCACAGTCTGTGCTCACAAGCTGTTGGAGGCTTTAGAGTTTGTGCTCGCAAGATTATGGAGTCTTCACAGTTTCTGCTTGTAAGGTATTTGCGTCTTCACAGTTTGTGCTCACAAGCTGTTGGAGTCTTCACAGTTTGTGCATGTAAATTGTTGTAATCGTTACAGTTTTTGGTTGCCGTTTCGGCTAGAAATGAAAAACATTTGATTTGGGGGAATTCATTTAATGATAACAAAGAAAGCATAAGAGAAAAGATATCACAGAGTATTTTATTTAGTCTGAGTTCTTTTACATCCTCACATTTCCCTTGATTCTGAAAACAAAGTACAATCAATCAATGCAACGAATGAAAGAGAAGGCGATCTATTGGAAATTTCAGCAGCATTTCGACGCTTTTGATCATATCTTCGGGGGAGATGAGTTGTGCGGGTTTGAAGCCTCGCGCAGACTTGGAACGCTTGATTTGGTTGTGCAATAGACATTGATCATCCTTCCATTCATTCTTCCAATCACATGGATAGGCTCAACAGCTATGGAGGTCATCCGCCTAAAGGTAGAACTGCACAAGCTTAGGCAGAGAATGTGGAGTGTATAGGGTTTACTTTGGGATAAGAGCCAGGCATTAGGACAAGCTTCCTCTCAAAATGGTGCAAAAGCCATCCTTCAGGACATAATTTCACATGAAGTGGCGCACCAAGCTTGTCTTAAGACAATACTCAATATGAAGTGGCGTATAAAGCCTTGTCTTAGGACAAGATCTCCACACAAAGTGGCTCATAAAGCCCTGTCTTAAGACAAGCTCTCCACACAAAGTGGCGCAGAAAGGCTATCATCAGGACAATCCTTCCATGAGAAGTGGCGCATAACCCAACCTTCAGGACAAGTGTGCGCGCAACACTCTCCTTATCTCCTTGAGTTGCGCGGGAGCGCGCAACTCCCCTTGGACTCCACAAAAAGTAACGCCTCCCCAAAAGTGACACAACTCACCTCCTTGAGTTGTGCGGGAGCACACAACTCCCTTTTGAACTCCTCAAAAAGCGTCGTACAAGACCTCCACAAAAGTGGAGCAAGTCATCTTCCTCTCCTTGAGTTGTGCGGGAGCACGCAACACTTTCTCCATCTCCTTTCAGCGCAAATCCCTTTTCTTTGAGACAATAGTACACTGAAAGTGGCGTAATCCTTCTCCACTTAGGACAAAAGTCCATCCAAAGTGGCGTAATCCTATTTCCTCTCCATCCCAATGCAACTCTCTCTCTCTCTCTCTCTCTCTCTCTCTCTCTCTCTCTCTCTCCAACGCAACTCTCTCCTAATTCCCACTCCCGTACAACTCTCTCTCTCTCTCCCACACTCTCCTCACTTCAAAAAACTTCTAAATGAGGAGTGGGAGGGGGTATTTATAGGCCTTCCAGGCCCCTCACTCCTTAAATAGTGATGATCACCACCACTTCTTCCTTCACACAATATCCAACCTCCTTTCTTAAACAATGGTGTTCCCCAAGCTCTCTCTTAAATAGAGGTGACCACCCACTTCTTCCTTCATATAAGACAACGTCTATCCCTTCTTCTTGCCAAATAACACCTATGCACCCCTCCATATCAGATGATGCCCATCCATTCTTCTACATCAAATAACGTCCATCCATTCTTTTACATCAAAATGTGGAGCGTACAACCTCTTTTAACATGGAGTAACGCTTCATAAGTCTTCTATACCTGTTATGGGCACGCAACCTTAGGAAGGATCTGCCAAATGGAATTTCCTTATTGATGTAATAAGCATGAGATGAGATTGGAATATTTTTTCTGCCCCAACAGTTGCAAGCGATTAGAGTCTTCGTAGTTTGTGTGCAATTGTTGCAATCTTCACAGTTTGTGTTCGAAAGCTATTGGAGTCTTTCCAATTTGTGCGAGCAAATTTTTGGAATCTTCACAGTTTGTGATCGCAAGCTATTGGAGTCTTCATAGTTTATGCTCGCAAGCTGTTGCAGTATTCATAATTTGTGCTCGCAAGCGAGGGAGTCTTCACAGTTTGTGGGCTCAAAGTGTTTGAGCATTCACAGTTTGTGCTCACAAGCTATTGGAGTCTTCACAGTTTGTGCACATAAATTATTAGAATCTTCATAATTTGTGCTCGCAAGCTGTTGGAGTCTTCAGAGTTTGTTCTCACAAGCTAATGGAGTCTTCGCAGTTTGTGCTCGCAAGGTGATGGAGTCTTCACAGTTTGTACGTGCAAAGTGCTTGAGTCTTCATAGTTTGTGCTCGCAAGCTGTTGGAGTATTCACAGTTTGTGCGCACAAATTGTTGGAGTCATCATAGATTTTGCTCGCAAGCTGTTGGAGTATTCAGAGTTTATGCGCGCAACTTGTTGGAGTTGTCACAATTTGTGCTCACAAGCTGTTGGAATATTCACAGTTTGTGTACAAAATTGTTGACGTCTTCACAGACCTCAAAAAATTGTGCACACAAACTGTGAAGACTCTAATAGCTTGCGACACAAATTGTCATGACTTCAACAAGTTGCGCGCACAGACTGTGAATACTCTAACAACTTGTGAGCATAAACTATAAAGACACCAACAACATGTGAGCACAAACTGTGAAGACTCTAATAGCTTGCGACACAAATTGTCATGACTTCAACAAGTTGCGCGCACAGACTGTGAATACTCTAACAACTTGTGAGCATAAACTATAAAGACACCAACAACATGTGAGCACAAACTGTGAAGACTCCAACACTCTGTGCGCACAACCTGTGAAGAGTCCAACAACTTGCGAGCATAAACTGTGAAGACAACAACAATTTGCACGCACAAACTGTGAAGGCTTCAATAGCTTGTGAGCACAAACTATGAAGACTTCAAAAATTTGCGTGCATAAACTGTGAAGAATCCAACTGTCACGCCCCAAACTCAGAAATCGGGCTCATAAAATTCCCGATCGCCAAATTCGGTGCCGACAGCCTCTGTAGTACCCCATTCTTGGCTCCCAGGATTTATACGCTAGATTCTGATCTTGGGATCCTACAGGGAGGATTTTTTTCAACGTGTTGTTATCTCGTAATAAACATAACCACAAGTTTACACAAATCACAAAGGAAACACCATCATCACATATCCACTAATATAAACATCGATACAGTGCTGAAAGGGAAATACATATATCGAAATCAAAGCTTCAGAAGATTGCTGCACGCTCCATGTTCAACGCTGCTGCAACCTAACGCCACCTGCACACATCTATCGTGCATAAGCTTATAGAAAGCTTAGAAGGTGGTGAAAGTGTGTGCACAAGATAAGTGTCAAGTATTCAATACAATGCCATAATCATACATTATCGGAAATACTGGCAAGATCATGAATAATATGATATCAGAGTAAGCAGAAACATCAGGTAAGCCTATAAATCATTCAATATCAGAATACGCAATGCGGATCGACTATGGAAATGCGGAATCATAGAGGGCCAAATATTAGATACTGCGGATGTCAATGATACAATGGAATATGCAAATCCTACTAAGTCCGTCTAGGCCATATAAGTGTAGAAACATAGCGACCCAAAATGTCATATGCCGCAGATGTAATGCAATATGAGATGCGAATGAAATGACCAAGCTAGAGTGTGAAGTCGGGATGATAGTACGTAATATCGTGGGCTATGGGGTTCACCATAAGGGACTTCTATCCAAACTAGTCCCATACCTAAATTTGGATAGTCAAACTCAATGTGGTAAACTCCTGATCTCAGGTTAGTCGCGCGCCCCCAATCAAAATCCTGGCCATTGTGAAGGTACCCATAATAAATAGTTGAGCACCACTAGCCCGAGTGAATAGTGAATGAATGAATGAATGAGTATGCAACTCCTGCTCAATACGTCTACATATCAGTATTGTACATCACTAGGATCATCACGGGGGTCTAGTATACTTTACATTCAACCGCCGCCCACTGACGTGCGACCATACAAGTAGAAGAGACCTCACCATCCGCCTGGCCAATAGTCAGCCAATAGCTACCTGGCATGTCGATAGCGGACCCATTTATGAGCTGGTCAAACTCAGCCTAGCTATGCCCCCTACCCTCGAGGGGTAAGGCCACACCCTCCCAACCAATCACGACACAGTGGGAGACGCGGCCTACTGGTATACGACCCTTATGCGCTCATATGTATCCACTCGGTCTTGATGTTGGGGTGTCCTCTGGTACCAAGAGGGTTTAGAAATTTTCACCCAGGGCCATCTATGGTGGCCTAATGTTAGTAACAGATTTTTGGTGTCCTCCACGATATGCCTGTGGAGGATACGGCCCTAATGTCGCTAGAGCGTACAGTAATCACAACACACAATGCAAGATGTATGAGTCATACAATCTAGTCATGCATCAATCTTACGCATACCGTGTGCTCATGTGAGAAAATTTCCGCCTATCAGGGAGTCTCATAACAACATGCTCAATGATATATGAAATGGTCAACCACATCTCATAACAAACATGTAGATAATGCGTATGTGCATGTATCATGATGCTATGCTTTCACATACTCTTAATCGGCATCAATAATCGGCATCGACAATCGAAATCGGCATCAATAAACGAAATCAGCCTCGACAATCAGAATCGGCCTCGATAAATGGAATCAGCCTCGACAATTGGAATTGGCCTCGATAATCAGAATCGGCCTCAACAATTGACCTCGATAAATGGAATAGGCCTCAATAAACGAAATCGGCCTCGATAATCGGAATCGACCTCAACAATCGAAATCAGCCTTGACAATCGGAATCGGCCTCAATAAACAATCGGCCTAAGGGAAGGTCACAATGTGGACATTTAACCAACATCGCTCCTAAGCAGTGGCCCACATAAACATCATTACATAAATTATAGTGAAATCATACTTTACATCGATCTGCACATTCATCGCATTGGGCCTCACTCATGGACCTCATGTACATCACAATGGGCCATAATACATGGGCCCCATATATGTCAAATGGGCCATAATATATGGGCTGAAAAATACATCTCATTGGGCCTTACTAAATGGGCCAAAAATACATCACAATGGGCCTCATCATATGGGCTGAAAATACATCACAATGGGCCACTCATATGGGCCTAATATACATCACCATGGGCCATAAGTACATCACATCGGGCCTCATCAAATGGGCCATGAATACACCATAATGGGCCTCGCCAAATAAGACATAAATACACAACAATGGGCCTCGCCAAATAGGCCATGAATACACAATAATGGGCCTAATATATATCACAATGGGCCATAACCATGGGCCTCTCATACATCACATCAGGCTAGAAATATATCACAATGGGCCTCATCACATGGGCTGGGTATACGTCACTTTGGGCCTCAAACATGGGCCTCATGTACATCACAGTGGGTCGCATCAATGGGCCTCATATACATAACGGGTGGGCCCCATCTCATGCCAGCAGGTGGGCATCATGGATACATAACAATACAAAATCGTGGGCCGCTTACTGGACGTTCAATCCACCAACGTGGGGGCCACATGAATGGATGGTGGATATAGGCATATCTCATGTGGACTCCATCAGTTAGAGATGGACGGCATAGATAAAACACAATTATCAAGGTGGGCCCCACCCATTTTTAGCAGTTTAATCTCCACTGATTAATGATAGTGGGGCCCACAGGAGTCAGGGATGAAGCTGACCTTTGTATTTCCCTAGATGCAAGTCTGTGTGACCCTGTTAACAGATTAGATGGAAAATAAACATCAAGATGGGCCCTGAAAAAGTTTCAACGGTGGACATCAATGTCTCCACTGTTACCTGTGGTGTGGCCCAGTGGAGATCTGGATTGGCCTCCTTTTTGGCCTTAGGCCCTAAAATTATTTAGAGAAATGGAGGGACGGTGTGGATCTGATACATACATCATGGGGTGACCCATGCAGCAAATGAGATGGACGACATAGACATAAAATCAAGGTGGGCCCCATAGAAATTGCCGACGGCAAAACATAGCTAACAGATGGTGTGCAGTACCTTAGCCAATCCATCTAGCAGGTGGGTCCCACATGGGGCCCACCGCATACATATATATATACATATAAATATTATATAATATTATATTTTATTATTTAATGAAAGAAGTCCAGCTTCCAGGTCTGGACACTGGACGGTGTGTATAAGACACATGCCCTCGTGGGTCCCATTGATCTGGACAGTATGACCTTCCAGACTATGGATAGTATGGATACAGCATATACATCATGGGTGGATCACGTCCTTGCTGGACGGCCTGGCCACAACACCTTCATTAGGTGGGGTCCATACGTGTGGATATAAAATAAATAAATCAAGGTAGGCCACGTCCAGACAGCTGGACTGTCTAGATACAACGTGTACATGGGCCCACGTCCATGGTAATGGACAACGTGGATATACATCACTGTGGGTCCAGCACTGTCCATAGGCTGCTGGACGGTGTGGACTCAATGCACGCATCAAGTTAGGCCCCACCGTTCTAGCCTACTGGACGGTGGGGATACAACATATGCACTAAGGTGGGTCCATGTGGTGGCTCACCAGGTTCAGATCAAATTGATATTTGTATTTTCTCTCCATCCAGGCTTGTCCAAATGGACAGGCAGGTGGATCCTGCCCACTGGACAGACAGCATGGATAAAACAATCACATCATGTGGGGCCCACATTCTGGACAGCGTGGATATAAAATAGATACGTCCAGGTGAGTCCCACGTTCACGTGGCTGGATGGCATGGATATGTGGCACATGCGCAGATGGGTCACACACTCCAAACAGATGGACGGTGTGGATAATACATATCATCAAGGTGGGCCATTAAAAGGAGAGAGAGAGAGAGAGAGAGAGAGAGAGAGAAATTAGATGGTGATGGAGGGACCCCGCCACTATGGGGCCCTCTTTGATACAATGCATACATCAAGATGGGTCCCACCACAAGTGGGTCCTCAAATCATCAAATCAAATAATAAAATCACCCACCTTTGATCTTCTTGGACTTCTACTTCCATCAACGCATCTTAGAGCTCCAAGGGATGCATTTCAATGGTGGAGATGGACTTTGGATGGTGGAGATGGGAGGTATGAAGGTGGGCCACACTAGGCTCTCATCTCCTTAGAAGCCATGGACATCCACTCTCCCTTGGTTGCTTGGGAGATGGAGTTTGAAATGAGAGAGAGAGAGAGGATGGGATGTAAGAGAGAGAGGGATGGGTGAGTAAGTGATGGGTGATTGGGAGAGTTGACTTTAGGGTACTTGTGTAAGAGAGAGGTAAGGGTTACTTATACTTGAGGATGGGACGTGGTACTTGACATTTGATGTGATGTGATGGGATTGATTTGATTAGAGATTCTCTTGGGTTTTACAATGTGCGGTGTTTTCCTCAAACTAAACGTGGGCCCACATCTCCTGGTCTGGGTATCGCATCGGCATATGAGACACGGCGTTGGAACCCCGGCGACGGCGCAGTCGCAATGGTATAAGTCTCGAGTCGAGTCGACTCTGGAATACGGGACATAACTCGGGATCGCGTGCAAATACCGATAACAGATTGCAGTTTGCCAAAATTTGACTGGGAGGATCGTGGAGGCCTATGGAACGGTACGGGCTAGGATACGGGTCTTACACCAACAGCTTGTGAGCACAAACTGAGAAGACTTAAACACATTGGGCACACAAACTTTGAAAACTCCAATCACTTTCGAGTAAAAACTTTCAAGACTGCAACACTATGCTAGCACAAACTGTGAAGATTCCAACAAATTGTGCGGACAAAATATGAAAACTCTAACAACTTGAGAGCACAAACTGTGAAGATTCTAACTATTTGTGCACACAAACTATGAAGTCTCCAACAGCTTGCGAGCACAAAATATGAAGATTCTAACAATTTGCTCGCAAGTTGTTAGAGTATTCACAGTTTGTGCGAGCAACTTATTGGAATCGTCATGATTTATACCCACAACCTATTAGAGTCTTCACAGTTTGTGTGCACAAATTGTTGAGGTCTTCACAGTTTGTGCTCGCAAGCTATTAGAGTCTTCACAGTTTATTCTCGTAACTTGATAGAGTCTTCATAGCTTCTGCTAGCAAGTTGTTGGAGTCTTCCTAGTTTATGGGCACAAAGTGTTTGAGTCTTCATAGTTTGAGCTCGCAAACTGTTGAATTCTTCACAGTTTGTGCGTGCAAATTGTTGGAGTCTTCACAGTTTGTGTGTGTAAAGTGTTTGAGTCTTCACAGTTTATGCTTGCAAGCAGTTGGAGTCTTCATAGTTTATGCGTGCAAATTGTTGGAGTCTTCACAGTTTGTGCTCGCAAGCTGTTGAAGTCTTCACAAATTGTGCGTGCAGAGTGTTGGAGTCTTCATAGTTTGCACTCGCAGGTTGTTGGAGTCTTCACAGTTTGTGCTAGCAAGCTGTTAGAGTCTTCATAGTTTGTGCTCGTAAGCTGTTGGAGTCTTCATTGTTTATGCATGCAAGCAGTTAGAGTCTTCACAGGTTGTGTGCGCAAATTGTTGAAGTCTTCACAGTTTGTGCTTGCAAGTTGTTGGAGTCTTCAAGTTTGTGGTCGCAACCTGTTGCAGTCTTCATAATTTGTGCTTGTAAGCTGATGCAGTCTTCACAGTTTTTACTCGCAGGTTATTGGAGTCTTTACAGTTTATGGGCCCAAACTGTTTGAGTATTTAGAGTTTATGCTCGCAAGCTGTTGGAGTCTTCACAGTTTGTGCACACAAATTATTGGAGTCTTCACAGTTTGTGCTCGCATGATGTTGGAGTCTTGAGAGTTTGTTCTCGCAAACTGTGAAGGCTTCAACAGCTTCCGAGCACAAACTGTGAAGACTTCTAAAATTTGCGCATCTGTGAAGAATCCAACAACTTGCAAGGACAAACTGGGAAGACTTAAATACTTTGCGCGCACAAACTTTGAAGACTCCAACCGTTTGCGAGTTAAAACTTTCGAGATTGCAACAACATGTTATCACAAATTGTGAAGATTCCAACAATTTGTGTGGATAAAATGTGAAGACTCTAACAGCTTGCGAGCACAAACTGTGAAGATTCTAACAATTTGTGCACACAAACTGTGAAGTCTCCAACAACTTGTGAGCACAAATTGTGAAGATTCTAACAATTTGCTCGCAAGCTGATGGAGTATTCACAGTTTGTGCACGTAACTTATTGGAATCATCATAATTTCTGCCCGCAAGCTATTGGAGTCTTCACAGTTTGGGTTCACAAATTATTGAGGTCTTCACAGTTTGTGCTCACAAGCTGTTGGAGTCTTCACAGTTTATTCTCGTAAGCTGTTAGAGTCTTCAGTGGTTGTGCGTGCAGAGTTTTGGAGTCTTCACGGTATTTGCTCGCAAGCTATTGGAGTCTTCACAGTTAGTGCGTGCAATGTGTTTGAGTGTTCACAATATGTGCTCGCAAGCTGTTGGATTGTTTACTTTTTGTGCACCCGAATTGTTGGAGTCTTCACAAATTATGCTAGCAAGTTGTTGGAGTCTTCACAGTTTGTACTCATAAGCTATTGGAGTCTTCATAGTTTATGCTCGTAAGCTGATGAAGTCTTCACAGTTTCTGCTCGCAAGTTGTTTGATTCCTCACAGTTTGTGCATGCAAAGTGTTTCAGCCTTCACAGTTTGTACTTGCAAGGTGTTGGACTCTTTATAGTTTGTGCACACAAATTGGACTCGTCACAGTTTTTGGTCACAAGTTGTTGGAGTCTTCATAGTTTACGCGCGTAAATTGTTGGAGTCTTCACAGTTTGTGCTCACAAGTTATTGGTGTCATCATAGTTTGTGCGATCAAATTGTTGAATCTTCACAGTTTACACTCGCAAGTGGTTGGAGTCTTTACAGTTTGTGCTTGCAAGCTGTTGGAGTCTTCATAGTTTGTGCTTGCAAGCTGATGGAGTCTTCACAGTTTTTGCTAGCAAGTTGTTGGAGTCTTCATAGTTTATGGGTGCAAAGTGTTTGAGTCTTCACAGTTTGAGCTCGCAAGCTGTTGGATTCTTCACTGTATGTCCGTGCAAATTATTGGAGTCTTAACAGTTTGCGCGTGCAAAGTGTTTGAGTCTTCACAGTTTGTGCTTGCAAGCTGTTGGAGTCTTCACGGTTTATGCGTGTAAATTGTTGGAGTCTTCACAGTTTGTGCTCGCAAGCTGTTGAAGTCTTCACGAGTTGTGCGCGTAGAGTGTTGGAGTCTTCATAGTTTGCACTCGCATGTTGTTGGAGTCTTCACAGTTTGTGCTAGCAAGCTGTTGGAGTCTTCATAGTTTGTGCTCGCAACCTGTTGGAGTCTTCATTGTTTGTGCAAACAAGCTGTTAGAGTCTTCACAGCTTGTGTGCACAAATTGTTGAAGTCTTCACAGTTTGTGCTCGCAAGCTGTTAGATTCTTCACAGTTTGTGCTGATAAGCCGTTGGAGTCTTCACAGTTTGTGTGTGTAAATTATTAGAGTCTTTATAGTTTGTGCTCGCAAGCTGTTGGAGTCTTCAGAGTTTGTTCTCGCAAGCTGATGGAGTCTTCACAGTTTGTGCTTGCAAGGTCTTGGAGTCTTCACAGTTTGTACGTACAAAGTGCTTAAGTCTTCACAGTTTATGCTTGCAAGCTGTAATAGTATTTATAGTTTGTGTGTGCAAATTGCTAGAGTTGTCACATTTTGTGCCGCAAGTTGTTGGAGTCTTCACAGTTTGTGTGCGGAAATTGTGGACGTCTTCACAGACCTCAAAAATGTTTGCCCACAAACTGTGAAGACTCCAATAGCTAGCGGGCACAAATTGTGACGACTCCAACAAGTTGCGCGCGCAAACTGTGAATACTCCAACAACTTGCGAGCACAAACTGTGAAGACTCCAACAACATGTGAGCACAAACTATGAAGACTCCAAAACTCTGCGAGCACAACCTGTGAAGACTCCAATAACTTGCGAGCACAAACTATGATGACTCCAACAATTTACGCGCACAAATTGTGAAGGCTTTTGGATTCCTCACAGTATCTGCTCGCAAGCTGTTGGAGTCTTCACAGGTTGTGCACACAAAGTGTTTGAGTGTTCACAGTTTGTGCTCGCGAGCTGTTGGATTCTTTAGAGTTTGTGCGCCCGAATTGTTCGAGTCTTCACAAATTGTGCTCGCAAGTTGTTGGAGTATTCACAGTTTGTACTCGTAAGCTGTTGGAGTCTTCATGGTTTGTGCTCGCAAGCTGATGGAGTCTTCACAGTTTTTGCTGGCAAGTTGTTTGAGTCTTCATAGTTTGTGCATGCAAAGTGTTTCAGTCTTCACAGTTTGTACTTGCAAACTGTTGGACTCTTCATAGTTTGTGCACACAAATTGGACTCGTCACAGTTTTTGGTCTTAAGCTGTTGGAGTCTTCACAATTTGTGCGCATAAATTGTTGGAGTCTTCAAAGTTTGTGGTCGCAAGCTATTGGAGTCTTCACAGTTTGTGCGAGCAAATTGTTGAATCTTCATAGTTTATGCTCGCAAGTTGTTGGAGTCTTTACAGTTAGTGGTCTCAAGCTATTGGAGTCTTCATAGTTTGTGCTTGCAAGCTGTTGGAGTCTTCACAGTTTCTGCTAGCAAGTTGTTGGAGTCTTCATAATTTATGGGCGCAAAGTATTTGAGTCTTCCCAATTTGAACTCGCAAGTTGTTGGATTCTTCACAATTTATACGTGCAAAATGTTGGAGTCTTCATAGTTTCTGCTCGCAAGTTGCTTGAATCCTCATAGTTTGAGCGCACACAGTGTTTCAGTCTTAACAGTTTGTACCTACAAGCTGTTGGACTCGTCACAGTTTGTGCACACAAATTGTTGGACTCATCACAGTTTGTGCACACAAATTGTTGGACTCGTCATAGTTTTTGGTCGCAAGCTGTTGAAGTCTTCACAGTTTGTGTGCGTAAATTGTTGGAGTCTTCACAGTTTGTGCTCGCAAGCTGTTGGAGTCATCACAGTTTGTGCAAGCAAATTGTTAAATCTTCATAGTTTATGCTCGCAAGTTGTTGGAGTCTTCACAATTTGTTCTTGCAAGCTGCTGGAGTCTTCATAGTTTGTGCTTGAAGTTGATGGAATCTTCACACTTTCTGCTAGCAAGTTGTTGGAGTCTTCATAGTTTATGTGCGCAAAGTGTTTGCGCCTTCACAGTTTGAGCTCGCAAGCTGTTGGATTCTACACAATTTGTACTCGTAAGTTGTTGGAGTCTTCATAGTTTGTGCTCGCAAGCTAATGGAGTCTTCACAGTTTCTACTCGCAAGTTGTTTGAGTCCTCACAGTTTGTGCACATAAAGTGTTTCAGTCTTCACAGTTTGTACTTACAAGCTGTTGAACTCTTCATAGTTTGTGCACATGAATAGTTGGAGTCGTCATAGTTTTTTGTTGGAAACTATTGGATTCTTCATAGTTTGTGCTTGCAAGCTGTTGGAGACTTCACAGTTTGTGCTCGCAAATTGTTTAATCTTCACAGTTTGTGCTCGCAAGCTGTTGGAGTCTTCATAGTTTGTGCTTGCAAGCTGATGGAGTCTTCACAGTTTCTGGTAGCAAGTTGTTAGAGTCTACATAGTTTATGGGTGCAAAATGTTTGAGTCTTCACAGTATGAGCTAGCAAGCTGTTGGATTCGTCATAGTTTGTGCGTGCAAATTGTAGGAGTCTTCATAGTTTATGCTTGCAAAGTGTTTGAGTCTTCGCAGTTTGTGCTCGCAAGCTATTGGAGTCTTCACAGTTTGTGCATGCAAATTGTTGGAGTCTTCACAGTTTGTGCTCACAAGCTGTCAAAGTCTTCACAAGTTGTGCGCGCAGAGTATTGGAGTCTTCATAGTTTGCGCTCGTATATTGTTGGAGTCTTCATAGTTTGTGCTGGCAAGGTTATGGAGTCTTTATAGTTTGTGCTCGCAACCTGTTGGAGTCTTCATTATTTATGCACGCAAGCTGTTAGAGTCTTCACAACTCGTCTGCGCAAATTGTTGAAGTCTTCACAGTTTGTACTAACAAGTTGTTGGAGTCTTTGAAAGTGCCTTGGTTTGTCAAGTTATGTGAGTGTTGAGTCAGATTGACTACAGAGCCTGATAGGAAGATCAATTCAAGCGTCTGCCTCAACCGGATGTGTGCAAGCTCGCCACAGGTAAATCTAAAGCCACAGGTAAATCTAAAGCCTCACATCCCATGACCCAAAACACCAGGTGAATAAAACCCTTAAAAACAAGTTCGAAATCATAGGGTTTTAAGGTGAGAAAATTTTTTTCGAAACAGAAAAATCTTTAAGTTTTTCTTGCCTTATCGATTTTATCGAAACACCCTCGATATGATCGACCTGCTCTGTCGAGTCCTCGATGCTTCATCGATACCATCGAAAAGAGGACCAAATATGTCCAGCAACTTCGCAACATATCTAGAAAAATTATCGATGTATCGATACACCTATCGATATCATCAATACTCAAATCTCGAGCCCATCGAAAGTGGCTCGATAAGATCGACAAGCAGTTTTTTGGCGCCCATATTTTTTAGAAAAAATTTTAAATTTCTTCGATATATCGATGCGCCTTCCGATATGATCTGAAATCAAATATCGATAAGAACAGAAGTTCATCGATGATATCGATCGTGGGCGTGCATTTCTTCCAGCAGATATTTCAGGTTATTTTTTAACTTTGATCAGGGGCCATTCGAGGAAATCGATATTCATATGTCGATGATATCGAGGCCAAGTCAATTGCATCAAAACTAGACATAAACTATCCAGCGAGTTTACTGATTAATCTATTGGATTTATTGATGCATCGACACTGCCTTCAATATCATTGATATACAAATTCCGATGACATCGGCTAACCCTCGATCATATCTTAAAAACCTGAAATATTTTATGACCAGTCTCTCTCATTTTTCAAGTGTCGATAGATCGAACCTACCATCGATGAAATCGGAGTTCGAAATCCGATGATATCGACAATGGTTTCGATTCATCGACCATCTGGCAAAAGGTTTCAAAAGCATATGACTTTGAGTTCAAGTCATCAAGCAGACCATCGATGTTATCAAGAGTATACGCTTGATGATATCAAACTCATTCATAAATGTGACTGTTTTATATCCGTTGGAACCTTTTGCCTATAGATAGAGGACTTATCTATTGTTACTGGTAGAGAAAGAAGAGAGTGCTTTTGTGTGTTTCAACTTATACTTATATCCAAAGCCCTTTCTCTCAAGGAAGTTCATCCTCTAATCCACCCTCATCATTGATATTCAATAGAGTGAATTGGGGAATGAACTTCCGCATTCAAGGATCCTCTAGCTACTACCTTAATGAAAAATCATTAAGTTGGGATGCCTTGAATGCATAAGATTGGAATCACTCTATCTTCCTGATAGGAAAACATTTTGAGAGTAGGATTCCATCTTGACATTGACCCAACCCGAAGCCAAGTACTGGTATATCATTTTGTGTTGCGGATCAAGGGAGCAGAAGACTCTTCGTCAACAAGGAGGAGATCTTCGGCGTTGTGCGTATCGGGACTCATCAACTTATTTGTAAGTATCTAGAGTCCAAGAGGACACTTGTGATCATTCCATTTTAGGATTGGGTCTTAAGTGGTTCTCACCATTTGAAGTCCTCAAGGAGGCCTCCGGCGGGAGTGTACGTGGTGGGTGCGTTGTGTGGACCCTTGCTCTATGGAGAGCATAAACATCTAGTTAGGAGTGAACCAATAAAACTCTGGGTTTGAGGTGAACCGTGTAAAACCTTGGGTTTGAAGTGAACCGTGTAAACCTTGGGTTTGAGGTGAACCGTGTGAAACGTCGGGTTTGAGGTGAACCGTGTAGAAACCTCCAGTAGGGTCTTATGGAAGATCCTTGGCCAGTGTGCATAAAAGTGGGTGCGTTGTGTTGACCCTTGCTCGTGAGAGCATAAACAGTCAGCCTCAGTGTAGGTTGTAAAGGTCGAAGGTGAACTTGATTTAAAACCTTAGGTTTGAGGTGAACCACTGAGAAACCTCCTTAGTGAAATCCGGTACACTCAAGGGTTGAGTGCGGTTACCGGGAGTGGAGTAGACTTATCGTCGAACCACTATAAAAATGATTGTGTTTGAGATTGTTATTATTCTGATTGTGTGATTTACTTTAATACTTCCATATCTGAATATCTGATCACACCTCATACACCTACACAGTCATATCCATCATAAACTAGGTTGCATATTGTTTACTTCTTAAAACAGTTTGTGATTGGATCCTCTACTAGGCTTGGAAGTCAGTAGAGTTATTTTTGAGTAATCCTAATGTGTGTCTATTGTTAGGATTAGTGTAATAGGATTTGAAATAAACCATAAAAACTTTTAAAAATCCTATTCACCC
Organism: Magnolia officinalis; assembly: GCA_021015155.1. Lineage (NCBI taxonomy): Eukaryota > Viridiplantae > Streptophyta > Magnoliopsida > Magnoliales > Magnoliaceae > Magnolia > Magnolia officinalis. The sequence goes on from JAJHSJ010000006.1 coordinate 52,138,260, forward strand.
CCTCTAGGACATATTGGCATATTCTGACTTCAACTAAAGTGGTCTTCACCACAATTTCAGTCTTCACAGTTTTTGCTCGCAAGCTGTTGTAGTCTTCATAATTTGTGCTCGCAAGATGATGGAGTCTTCACAGTTTCTACTCGCAAGTAGTTGGAGTCTTCACAATTTGTGGGCACAAAGTGTTTGAGTATTCACAGTTTGTGATCGCAAGCTATTGGAGTCTTCACAATTTGTGCGTGTAAATTATTGGAGTCTTCCCAGTTTGTGCTCACAAGCTGTTGGAGTCTTCAGAGTTTGTTCTCGCAAGCTAATGGAGTCTTCACAGTTTGTGCTCGCAAAGTGCTTGAGTCTTCACTGTTTGTACGAAAATTGTTGACATCTTCGTAGACCTCAACAATTTGTGCACAGAAACTATGAAGACTCCAATAGCTTGCGGGCACAAATTGTGATGACTTTAACAAGTTGCGTGCATAAACTATGAATACTCCAACAACCAACATGTGAACACAACCTGTGAAGACTCCAAAACTTTGCGCGCACAACCTGAGAAGACTTAAACACTATGCGCGCATAAACTTTGAAGACTCCAACCGCTTGCGAGTAAAAACTTTCAAGACTGTAACAGCATGCTAGCACAAACTGTGAAGATTCCAACAATTTGTGCAGACAAAATGTGAAGACTCTTACAGCTAGTGAGCACAAACTGTGAAGATTCTAACATTTTGCCCGCACAAACTAGGATGTCTCCAATAGCTTGCGAGCACAAATTATGAAGATTCCAACAATTTGCTCGCAAGCTATTGGAGTATCCATAGTTTGTGCGCCCAACTTATTGGAATCGTCACAATTTGTGCCCGCAAGCTATTGGAGTCTTCGCAGTTTGTGTGCACAAATTGTTGAGGTCATCATAGTTTGTGGTCACAAGCTGTTAGAGTCTTCACAGTTTATTCTCGCAAGCTGTTGGAGTCCTCAAAGGTTGTGCATGCAGAGTGTTCGAGTCTTCATAGTATCTACTCGCAAGCTGTTGGAGTCTTCATAGTTTGTGGCCGCAAAATGTTTGAGTGTTCACAGTTTGTGCTCGCAAGCTGTTGGATTCTTTACAGTTTGTGTGCACGAATTGTTGGAGTCTTCACAAATTGTGCTCGCAAGTTGTTGGAGTCTTCACAGTTTGTACTCGTAATTTGTTGGAGTCTTCATAGTTTGTGCTCGCAAGCTGATGGAGTCTTCACAGTTTGTACTCGTAAGTTGTTTGAGTCTTCACAGTTTGTGCATGCAAAGTGTTTCAGTCTTCACAGTTTGTACTTGCAAGCTGTTGGACTCTTCATATTTTTTGCACACAAATTGTTAGACTCGTCACAGTTTTTGTCCTCAAGCTGTTGGAGTCTTCACTGTTTGTGCGCGTAAATTGTTGGAGTCTTCACAGTTTGTGCTCGCAAGTTGTTGGAGTCTTCATAGCTTGTGCGAGCAAATTGTTGAATCTTCACAATTTATGCTCGCAAGCTGTTGGAATCTTTACAGTTTGTGGTCGCAAGCTGTTGGAGTCTTCATAGTTTGTACTTGCAAGCTAATGGAGTGTTCACAATTTTTGCTAGCCAGTTGTTGGAGTCTTCATAATTTATGGGCGCAAAGTGTTTGAGTCTTCACAGTTTGAGCTCGCAAGCTGTTGAATTCTTCACAGTTTGTGAGTGTAAATTCTTGGAGTCTTCACAATTTGTCCGTGCAAAGTGTTCGAGTCTTCACAGTTTGTGCTTACAAGCTGTTGGAGTCTTCACAGTTTGTGCATGCAAATTGTTGGAGTCTTCATAGTTTGTGCATGCAAGCAGTTGAAGTCTTCACAAGTTGTGCGCGCAGAGTGTTAGAGTCTTCATAGTTTGCTCTCGCATGTTGTTGGAGTCTTCACAGTTTGTGCAGGCAAGCTATTGGAGTCTTCATAGTTTGTGCTCGTAACCTGTTGGAATCTTCATTGTTTGTACACACAAGTTGTAAGAGTCTTCACAGCTTGTGTGTGCAAATTGTTGAAGCCTTCACAGTTTGTGCCAGCAAGCTGTTGGATTCTTTATAATTTGTGCTCACAAGCTGTTGCTGTCTTCATAATTTGTTCTCGCAAGCTGATGGAGTCTTCATAGTTTGTGCTCGCAAGGTGTTGGAGTCTTCACAGTTTGTACGCGGAAAGTGCATGAGTCTTCCCAATTTGTGCTCGCAAGCTGTTGGAGTATTCACAGTTTCTGCGCGTAAATTACTGGAGTCGTCACATTTTTTGCTCGCAAGCTATTGGAGTCTTCACAGTTTGTCTACGAAAATTGTTGACATCTTCGTAGACCTCAACAATTTGTGCAAAGAAACTATGAAGACTTCAATAGCTTGCGGGCACAAATTGTGATGACTTCAACAAGTTGCATGCATAAACTGTGAATACTCCAACAACCAACATGTGAGCACAACCTGTGAAGACTCCAAAACTCTGCACGCACAACCTGAGAAGACTCAAACACTATGCACGCATAAACTTTGAAGACTCCAACCGCTTGCGAGTAAAAACTTTCAAGACTGTAACAGCATGCTAGCACAAACCGTGAAGATTCCAACAATTTGTGCAGACAAAATGTGAAGACTCTTACAACTAGTGAGCACAAACTGTGAAGATTCTAACAATTTGCGCACACAAATTGTGAAGTCTCCAATAGCTTGCGAGCACAAATTGTGAAGATTCCAACAATTTGCTCGCAAGCTGTTGGAGTATTCACAGTTTGTGCGCCCAACTTATTGGAATCGTCACAATTTGTGCCCGCAAGCTATTGGAGTCTTCGCAGTTTGTGTGCACAAATTGTTGAGGTCACCATAGTTTGTGGTCACAAGCTGTTGGAGTCTTCACAGTTTATTCTAGCAAGCTGTTAGAGTCCTCAAAGGTTGTGCGTGCAGAGTGTTCGAGTCTTCACAGTATCTGCTCGCAAGCTGTTGAGTCTTCATAGTTTGTGCGCGCAAAGTGTTTGAGTGTTCACAGTTTGTGCTCGCAAGCTGTTGGATTCTTTACAGTTTGTGTGCACGAATTGTTGGAGTCTTCACAAATTGTGCTCGCAAGTTGTTGGAGTCTTCACAGTTTGTACTCGTAATTTATTGGAGTCTTCCTAGTTTGTGCTCGCAAGCTGACGGAGTCTTCACAATTTGTACTCGTAAGTTGTTTGAGTGTTCACAGTTTATGCGTGCAAAGTGTTTCAGTCTTCACAGTTTGTACTTACAAGCTGCTGGACTCTTCATATTTTTTGCACACAAATTGTAGGACTCGTCACAGTTTTTGGCCTCAAGCTGTTGGAGTCTTCACTGTTTGTGCGCGTAAATTGTTGGAGTCTTCACAGTTTGTGCTCTCAAGCTGTTGGAGTCATCATAGTTTGTGCGAGCGAATTGTTGAATCTTCACAATTTATGCTCGCAAGCTGTTGGAATCTTTATAGTTTGTGGTCGCAAGCTGTAGGAGTCTTCATAGTTTTTGCTTGCAAGCTGATGGAGTGTTCATAGTTTTTACTAGCAAGTTGTTGGAGTCTTCATAATTTATGGGCGCAAAGTGTTTGAGTCCTCACAGTTTGAGCTCGCAAGCTGTTGAATTTTTCACAGTTTGTGCGTGTAAATTGTTGGAGTCTTCACAATTTGTCCGTGCAAAGTGTTCGAGTCTTCATAGTTTGTGCTTACAAGCTATTGGAGTCTTCATAGTTCATGCGTGCAAATTGTTGGAGTCTTCACAATTTGTGCAGGCAAGCTGTTGAAGTCTTCAAAAGTTGTGCGCGCAGAGTGATAGAGTCTTTACAGTTTGCGCTCGCATGTTGTTGGAGTCTTCACAATTTGTGTAGGCAAGCTGTTAGAGTCTTCATAGTTTGTGCTCGCAACCTATTGGAATCTTCATTGTTTGTGCATGCAAGTTGTAAGAGTCTTCACAGCTTGTGTGCGCAAATTGTTGAAGCCTTCACAATTTGTGTTGGCAAGCTGTTGGATTCTTTATAGTTTGTGCTCACAAGTTGTTGCTGTATTCATAATTTGTTCTCGCAAGCAGATGGAGTCTTCATAGTTTGTGCTCGCAAGGTGTTGGAGTCTTCACAGTTTGTACGCGCAAAGTGCATGAGTCTACACAGTTTGTGCTCGCAAGCTGTTGGAGTATTCACAGTTTCTGCGCCCAAATTGCTGGAGTCATCACAATTTCTGCTCGAAAGCTGTTGGAGTCTTCACAGTTTGTGTGCGGAAATTGTTAACATCTTCGTAGACCTCAACAATTTGTGCACCGAAACTGTGAAGACTCCAATAGCTTGCGGGCAAAAATTATGATGACTCCAACAAGTTGCGCGCACGAACTGTGAATACTCCAACAACTTGTGAGCATAAACTGTGAAGACTCCAACAACATGTGAGCACAACCTATGAAGAGTCCAAAACTCTGCATGCACAACCTGAGAAGTCTTAAACACTATGCACCCACAAACTTTAAAGACTCCAAGAGCTTGCTAGCAAAAACTTTCTAGACTTTAACACATGCTAGCACAAACTGTGAAGATTCCAACAATTTGTGCAGACAAAATGTGAAGATTCTTACAGCTTGCGAAAACAAACTGTGAATATTCTAACAATTTGCGCGCACAAACTGTGAACTCTCCAACAACTTGCGAGCACAAATTGTGAAGATTCCAACAATTTGCTTGCAAGCTGTTGGAGTATTCATAGTTTGTGCGCGCAACTTATTGGAATCGTGACAATTTGTGCCCGCAAGCTATTGGAGTCTTCACAGTTTGTGTGCACAAATTGTTGAGGTCATCATAGTTTGTGGTCTCAAGCTATTGGAGTCTTCATAGTTTATTCTCGCAAGCTGTTGGAGTCTTCACAGGTTGTGCGTGCAGAGTGTTGGAGTCTTCACAGTATCTTCTTGCAAGCTGTTGGAGTCTTCATAGTTTGTGTGCGCAAAGTGTTTGAGTGTTCACGGTTTGTGCTCGCAAGTTATTGGATTCTTTACAGTTTGTGCGGCCGAATTGTTGGGGTCTTCACAAATTGTGCATGCAAGTTGTTGGAGTCTTCATAGTTTTTACTCGTAAGCTGTTGGAGTCTTCATAGTTTGTGCTCGCAAGGTGATGGAGTCTTCACAATTTCTGCTCGCAAGTTGTTTGAGTACTCACAGTTTGTGCGCGCAAAGAGTTTCAGTCTTCACAATTTGTACTTGCAAGCTATTGAACTCTTCACAGTTTCTGCACACATTGTTGGACTCGTCACAGTTTTTGGTCACAAGCTATTAGAGTCTTCACAGTTTGTGCGGTAAATTGTTGGAGTCTTCACAGTTTGTGCTCGTAAGCTATTGGAGTCATCACAGTTTGTGCGAGCAAATTGTTGAATCTTCATAGTGTCTGCTCACAAACTATTGGAGTCTTCACAGTTTGTGCTCGCAAGCTGTTGGAGTCTTCATAGTTTGTGCTTGCAAGCTGATGGAGTCTTCACAGTATCTGCTAGCAAGTTGTTAGAGTCTTCATTATTTATGGGCCCAAAGTGTGTGAGTCTTCACAGTTTGAGCTCGCAAGCTGTTAGATTTTTCACAGTTTGTGCGTGCAAATTGTTGGAGTCTTCATAGTTTGTCTCATAAGCTGTTGGAGTCTTCATAGTTTGTGCATGCAAATTGTTGGAGCCTTCACAGTTTGTGCTCATAAGCTGTTGAAGTCTTCATAAGTTGTGCGCACAGAGTGTTGGAGTCTTCATCATTTACACTCGCATGTTGTTGGAGTCTTCATAGTTAGTGCTGGCAAACTGTTAGAGTTTTCATAGTTTGTGCTTGTAACCTGTTGGAGTCCCCATTGTTTGTGCACGCAAGCTGTTAAAGTATTCATAGCTTGTGTGCGTAAATTATTGAAGTCGTCACAGTTTGTGCTCGTAAGCTGTAGGAGTCTTCACAGTTTATGCTCGCAAGCTGTGGGAGTCTTCATAGTTTGTGCTCATAAGCTGATGGAGTCTTCATAATTTGTGCTCGCAAACTGTTGGAGTCTTCATAGTTAATGATCACGAGTTGTTGGAGTCCTCACAATTTGTGCTCGCAAGCTATTGGAGTCATCACAGTTTGAGCTCGCAAGTTGTTGGAGACTTCATAGTTTGTGCTCGAAAGCTAATGGAGTCTTCATAGTTTCTGCTTATAAGGTGTTTGAGTCTTCATAGTTTGTTCTCGCAAGCTGTTGGAGTCTTTATAGCATGTGCTCGCAAGCTGTTGGATTCTTCACAGTTTGTGCACGTAAATTGTTGGTTTGTGCTCGCAAGTTGTTTGAGTCTTCACAGTCTGTGCTCCCAAGTTGTTGTGGTCTTCATAGTTTGTGCTCGAAAGCTTATTGAGTCTCCACAGTTTCTATTTGTAAGGTGTTTGAGTCTTCACAGCTTGTGCTTGCAAGCAGTTACAGTCTTCACAATTTGTGCGCACAAATTTTTGTAATCGTTACAGTTTTTGGTCGCAAGTTATTGGGGTCTTCACAGTATGTGCAAAAATTATTGGAATCTTCAATGTTTGTGCTCGCAAGCTGTTTGGGTCGTCACTGTTTGTGCGAGCAAATTTTTGGAATCTTCACAGTTTGTGCTCACAAGCTGTTGGAGTCTTCACAATTCGTGCTTGCAAGCTGATGGAATCTTCACAGTTTCTGCTCGCAAGATGTTGGAGTCTTCACAGTTTGTGCACACAAACTGTTGGAGTCCTCACAGTTTGCACTCGCAAGCTATTGGAGTCTTCAAGCAAATGGAATCTTCACAGTTTGTGCTCGTAAGGTGTTGGAGTCCTCACAGTTTGTGCGCGCAAAGTGTTTGAGACTTCACATTTTATGCTCGTAAGTTGTTGGAGTATTCACAGTTTGTGCACGTAAATTGTTGGAGTCATCGCAGATATTGCTTGCAAGATGTTGGAATATTCACAGTTTGTGCGCGCAACTTGTTCGAGTTGGCACAATTTGTGCTCGCAAGCTATTGGAGTCTTCACAATTTGTGTGTAGAAATTATTGACATCTTCACAGACCTCAACAATTTGTGCACACAAACTGTGAAGACTCCAATAGCTTGCAGGCACAAATTGTGACCACTACAACAAGTTGCGCGCTCAAACTATGAATACTCCAACAACTTACGAGCACAAACTGTGAAGACTCTAACAACATGTGAGCACAAACTATGAAGACTCCAACACTCTTCGCATACAACCTGCGAAGACTCGAACAACTTGCGAGCACAAACTGTGTCACGCCCTAAACTCGAAAAACGGTCTCGCAAAATTCCTAATTGCTGAATCCGGCGCCGACAGCCTCCGTAGTGCCCCATTCTCGGATCCCAGCACTCACATGCCAGATTCCGATCCTAGGATTCTACAAGGAGGATTTTCAAAATGATTTTTTTTAATGGAGCATAACCACAAGCATAACCAAGTCACAAAACAACATCACCACATATCCACTATATCAAAAACTTTAAGTACAATGCAGAAAGGAAAATACAGTGTAACATCCCGGATTTTTGCCAACCTGGGATTAGACGTCCTTAGGCAATGGGTCGACCCTAACACCTTATCAACTTGTCAAAACTCAGTCCCAAAGGCTAAAATCGCTTGTGAATTATTTTCTTCACAAATTCCACCCTTCACCACCTTGATTTTTCAATTTTTCAAAGTACTTTCACCCTACACACTATCTTAAACTAGCTAAGTAGTATAACTTGGATCACTTTATATACAAACTACAAAGGCCCAGGTACCACCTCAGACAGAAATCTTATAGGACTAAATCCTTTAGAAATGAGACAAAGTAACTAAGTGCAAAACTAGATTAGCTACGAAATCTGCTAGAATCGCTTTAAATACAATCTGCAAGACCTAAAACTTGTAGAATCATTGACGCTAGGTTACCCTAAAACCTAGGATCAATCTCATTACCCGGCTACTCACTAGAGCATTTCGAAACTCCGTATCAGATCTGGACCGCACGTCAGAAGTCCGATTAACACGAAGTTAAGGAACTAGGACCGCCTCGCTGGGCTTGACAACCATCTCGAAAATCAAATCCAAATAATGTCCCAGCGCTATTCGCTTGAGCTCGGAGTGAAGAGTGTGAGAAATGTGAAATTAATTCAAAATAAAATATCTTGAATAGTAATTTGGCACCACTTGCTTGTGGATCAGTATTAAGCAACCAGACCGTCAGAATCAGACCAAATTACACCCTCGGATCAGGAGAAATTTCATACACATTTACATGTACTCGGAATCTCCGATCGAGATCCACTGACTGTTGAACTGAAACTGGTTCGCCACGGGTGATCTGGAAATCCCACTGAAATGAAAACTTAATAGAACGTAGATCCAGCGTTAGTGAGCTTAAGTCTGACCTTTGGCTCAGGGAGGGCCGCCAGAAACCCTCTTTTGAGCTGAAACAATGCCGATTTGATTATAATATAAGTATACCTTGAACATAAGTCTATTTCGGTGAATTTTTAGGCTATATAAGGACCTTAAACCCTCTCTCATGGCAGCCATACGAATTTGAGATTGAGAGAGAGAAAAGAGAGAGAAAGTGTGGGAGCAATGGGAGAATCTCCCTGCCACTCTTCTCTGCCGCTATTCGGGCTCCACCGCCTGATTCTCATCGTTTTTCCGACGTTTTCGGCGTCATTTCTAGGTAAGAAACCCTAACCCTAATCTGTTTTGGGGTTTATACAGTTGTAGGTTGTGAAATAGCTAACCTATTTCGTTCTATAGGTTGCTAAACTTCCGAATACGGAAGCTTAGCAAACCTATCGACTTCGTTACGATTCTACGACAAAAGGTGCAGACTTTAGGTGTATAGGTTATGGTTTTCAATGCTTTCAATGTCAGATAATGATAGATTCATGATCTGCATGCAATTGCACATGTACAAAGTGATGTCCATTTTTTGTTTCGATTAAAGATGAAAAATATGGAATTTTACATATTCTAGGTATTCGTAGAAAATACCATATACGTATAAATTTTGGAAATGTGTTTGACATGATTATTTGTTGTATGAATATACGATATATGGATAAAATACTTATTTGGTGAAAGGATTCGCCCAAATACATGTTTTACTAATATACACTATGTATGTAGAAATACTGTATTGTAGAAAGTACCGTATATATATATATATATTTTTAGAGATGTGGTTGCCATGATTATTTGTTGTATAAATATATTATATATGCGTAAAATACTTGCTTGGCGAAAGGATAGCCCTAATACATGTTTTGCTAACATACACCATGTATGTTGTAATAGTGTATTCTAAGTGTTTGTGAAAATGGCTGAATGAGTATAGAATTCTCATTCGTGCTCGCCATAACTAATTGTCATGGATATATGATTGTTGTATTGGCAATACCCCTTTGACGAAAGGATTTGCCCTAAATCACGCCACGGCCAATATACACTATATATATTAAAATGTGTGGCCCAAGTGTTTGTGGAAATGACTGAATGCATATGGAACTTGGATTCCTGCTTGCCATGACTATCCGTCGTGGGTGTATGCGTGTTATGATTGGGGCAACTCCCTAGTGAAAGGATTTGGCCTAATGCCTATGTGATCAACATATGTCATGTATGTTGATGTATGTATTCTAAAGCGTTTGTTGAAATGTATGAATGAGTAGTAGTTAGTAAATTGTAATGTATAGGGGTGATGAGATATGATTCTCAACTCCTTTAACTATGTGTATGATTTCCTTGAATAGCTGTGTGATTAGGAATTGATTATGTACAAACTCATGCTTGTGTTATGCTTCATAACATGCTCAACTGCCTTTATGATTTTATCTATGTAATGCATATGTTTAAATTCATATTTACGTTGTATGATCCGTCATGGGTGATGGGGGAGTGGAGCAAAGAGTGCGTGCAATAGTCCTGGCAGCCCTAAACGGATAATACCAGACCTTGATTGTATGAGTTGAATCTTGATCCATTACTACTTTATCTATCTACAATTGATTGTGTTTGGGGCTATGATTATAGTCCAAACAATCGGTACCAGAATTGAATTCATGGCTGTGATTCATTTGCCACATGAGATGTGTTCGACGAACCAGAGTCGTATTTCGGTTGACGATAGTGGTTGGCCACACGAAGTACTTATGCGCTTCATATCGTCCAACTTGTTGTGCGCTCGATCTAGCCAAGCTCGTCAAGTAACCCGATATGTCGAATGTGTGTTCACCATGTTTGGTCATTACTGCTTGAACCTAGGGTACCAAACTTACCAGTGGAAATCCCGTTAACCATGGTACCTCGATCCGCTAAGACTCATGAGCCGGACATGGTGGTATGGGACACCGTGGCCGAGCTGTTGGCCTACGCTAGGGCCACGTGCCTCCCCGTAGTGACCATTGAGCAACCAAACTCGTGAGCCGAATACGGTGGTATGGGACACTGTATTCGAGCTGTCGACACCTACAGCCAGAGCCGAGTACGGTTGGACCTGTATTCGTGCTGACGGGCGACGAGTCCTCCGTAGTGTCTTCGAGTATACTCTAAGGTCTGTGATTGGCGACGAGCCCTTCACAGTAACTAGAGCATGAGTTGAGCCGAGTATGGTGAGATCTGTATTCGAGCTAACGGCCAGTGATTGAGCCGAGTACGGTGAGACCTGTATTTGAGCTAACGGCCAGCAATTGAGCCGCATACGGTGAGATCTGTATCCGTGCTGACGGGTGACGAGCCCTTTGTGATGCCTTCGCTATGCCTCTCAAACCATAATATCGTATGAGATTAACTAGGACTGACGACCCTAGAATGGATCATGTTTGGGAATGATACAAGGGAGGTACCTTAGTTTCCCAATACTGCTGTTTGAAATGGACTAATAATTACTCGGTAATCATGCTCATCATCGCACCGCATGTGCCTGGTATATGTGGAGCACTGAGGGAGGTATGCATCCGCGAACGTAAGATGATGTTGCATGAGGGTGGTTTGGCAAGGGCATACATCATGTCATTTCATACTTGCATTAAATAAGAGTAGTTAAAAATTGTTTGGCTGTACTGCTTTATCATTACTGCTTGACTGAATTGATAACATGTTAACTTATGCTTTATTGTTCCACTGAGTTGATCACTCACTCCCACGTTACGGGACGGTGTTTGCAACACCAACCAGATTTGTTGAGTTTCAGGTGTTGGCGATGCTTATGAAGCAGAGCCGAACTACTACTATGATGTTGAGGAGTTCTCCTACATGTAATATCTGACAGGTCTATAAAGACCTGGTATTGTATTGACGGGGCTACGGTACTTGGGATAGGAGACATTACACTTCCTCACATTTGGTATATTTTAGAACTGTACTTGTAATTATTTAACCTGGTAATGTTATCACACTCTGGAGACTCATCATAGTTTATATATTTTATCTATCTATCACAGTCTTCCGCTTGCAAATTTAACTGTCTCTAGAGTATGATATGCTGTTTTGGCTTAATCTCATTCATGTTCAATGCACGAATACAGTCAACATTCAATCATCATTCATTTTGTTGCATAAGTGATGTTCTGGAACTCGGGAGTTGAGTTTATGCTCGACCCCCTATTTTCAGGGCGTTACATACAGGGTGATCGAAAACTCCAAAATAATCTAATGTGCGCTCTTGCCTCAGCGCTGCTACGATCCAATGCCACCTGTACGCAACGATCGTGCATAAGCTTAAAAAAGCTTAGAGGTTGGTGTAAGTGTGTGCGCAAGGCAAGCGCCAAGTGTAAAATATCAAAGTAATGCAAAAATATGCAGTAAGTCCATGAATGCTATCAGCTGTACCAAACCTATGTGATGCAAGGCATGAATGCTATCAGCTGTACCAAGGCCATGCGATGCGAGGCCTATGTAGCCAAATGTCATATGCGAGATGCAAAGCAAGCATGCCAGTCCTCATCAAGTACACATATCAGTACAGTTCCTCTCTGGATATCACCGGGGTCTAATACACTTCACACTGACTGCCTTCTCCCTAGCTGGACAGCCAAACAAGTGAAAGAGACCACACTATCCGCGTGACCAGTAGTCTGCCAATACCTACCCGGCTCATCGATAGCAGACTCATTTATGAGTTAGTCAAACTCGGCCTAGCTTATAGCCCGCTCACTCGGGCGGATAAGGTCACACCCCCTTCCAACCGACCACGACACAGTAGGAGATGCCGCCTATTGGTATTCGGCCCTCAGGCGCTCATGTATTCACACAGTCTAGACGTTGGAGCATCTCCTGGTACCAAAAAGGTTCTGGGATTTTCACCTAAGGACATCCTAAGTGCCCACAATGCTAGAGCCAATATTTTTGGTATCCGATACGACCATCAAGGATGTGCCTGTGGAGGACACGGCCCTAATGTCACTAGGGTGTGCAGTGATCACAATAAGCCACCCCGCCCAATGGCTCATATGGCTCAAGACAAGCCAAACAAGCTCAATATTCGATATATTTTAGTGTATAGAAATATCAGGGTAGATTTCAACGGTAATGACACTATTTTCAACACTATGGCCCACCAGATACTCGAATCAACCTATTTTTTGGCTCAATGCCTAAAATGAAGTGGGGAAAGGAATGAACGGCGTGGATTAAGTCCATACATCAAGGTGGGGCCTGCATGAGTGGCCCTCTCCAAAAGCTAAAACAAGCAAGCTTTTATATATTTATGCTTGTCAGTACACCCACTGACTGTCCACATTCCACAGCACGTCCAGCATCCAGGGACATCGGATGGTGTGAAGGTAACTCATCCAAGTGGGTCCCACATGGATGTAGCCCACTTGGATCAATCTGATATTTGTGGTTCCCCATCTCCATTAAGGTAGGGCCCACACGGTTTGGATGGCTTGAATGCAACACATTGCATCAAGTGGATCCCACAAAGGTGGATGAAAAATGCATACATCAAGGGGCCAACTATAAGGGAAAAAAGAGAGAGATCGAGTGATGGAGGAACCCCGGCACTATGGGCCTTCCCTTGCATGATTTAAAATATATATCAAATGGGTCCCATTTCATATGGGCCCACCGATCAAAATCAACAGTGGAGATCCTTTCTCCACCGAAATAAAAGGTCTAGATGACCCCTTTTCAAACTAGAAAGTAAACATCATGATGAGGTCCATGGAGAATGGCTCCATCATGGAATGATATTGATAATCAAGGTGGGCCATCGGCCACATCTTAAGGTCCAAAGTGAGATCTATATCATCGATCGGTAGGCCTCACTTGGCCCATCATAAAAACATGAAAACTAGCCTATAGAAGCACCCACCGTTTGATCTTCTTGGTCCGTTGGAAAGCCGATCTCCTTGTGTCTCACTTTGATAGTGGAAGATGAGAAATGAATGGCTAGGATGAAGGTTTTAGGATGGGAAAGTGGGTCACACAACACTCTTTCTCTTTTTCTCTCCTTAGAAAAACTTGGACGTGTGCACCTCTTGATTGCTTGAAATTTGTGTTGAGAAAGAGAGAGAGAGAGAGGTGTGGTGGTTGTAAGAGAGATGTGAGGTGAGTGATGGGTGAGGTGAGAGATTGGTTGACTTTTGGGGTTTGCTTGACCTGTGGAGAAAGAAAGCATGGGTTGTGTACCTGACATGAGGTGATTGATTGATTGATTGAGGGATTAATTGATGAGACATGTTGTAGAGATTCTCTTGGGATTGCAAATGCGCTGTGTTTCTTCGAAATAAACGGCGGCCCACATCTCTCAGCCAGGGTATCAATCAGTGTGCGAGGCACGGCGTCGGAACTCATTTGCGACTCACATCTTTGAAATAAACGACTCATTTGTTAGCTAGTCAAACTCAGCCTAGCTTATAGCCCCCTCACTCGGGCGGATAAGACCACACCCCCTTCCAACCTACCACGACACAGTGGGAGGCGCGGCCTACTGGTATTCGGCACTCGGGCGCTCATGTATCCACTCGGTTTAGACGTTGGAGCATCTCCTGGTACCAAAAAGGTTCTGGGATTTTCACCCAAGGACATCGTAAGTGCCCATAATGCTAGAGCCAATATTTTCGGTATCCGATACCACCATCCACAATGTGCCTGTGGAGGCCACGGCCCTGATGTCGCTAAGTCGTACAGTGATCACGACACAAAATGTGAAATGCATGAGTCATACCATCAGCCATGCAGCAATCTCGTGCATACCATGCGCTCATATGGGTATCTCCTATCAATGAGTCTCATAAGTAATCTGCCCATTGGCATATGGTATGATCAGTCACTACTCATATCAAGTATACATATGATGCGTATGGCATGAGGTATGGAATTATACTAAGCATGTTATAAAGTGATGAACTATCCTCACAACGAAGATGGGCCTAGACGGCCTACACGTAACAAGTATGGGGCTATCAATGGGCCCTAAGGAGAGTCATAATACGGACATTTAACCAACATTATTCTTACAATGTAGATGTCAAACCAACATTGCTCCCAAGGCATGGCCTGCCATAAACATCATTACCTGCATTATAGTGAAATCACACATTACATCGGGTGCACATTCCTCGTATTGCACCACATGTACACCACATCGGGCCTAGCCATGCGGGCCACAAATACATCAAGATGGGCCTCATCACATGGGCTGAAAATATATTATAATGGGCCACAACATATGAGGTGGAAACACATCATAATGGGCCTTGCCAAATGGGTCGGGAATACATCACAATGGGCCTCAACCCACGGGCCCGAATACATCACAATGGGCCTCAACCAATTGGCCCCAAATACATCACAATGGGCCTCAACCCATGGGCCCTAATACATCACAATGGGCCTTAACCCATAGGCCCCAAATATTTCACAATGGGTCTCAACCCATGGGCCCTAATACATAACAATGAGCCTCGACCCATGGGCCCTAATACATCACCATGGGCCTCGAATACATAACAGGTGGGCCCTGCACCTGGGCCTCAAAACACGCAACAGGTGTGCACCACTGATGGGTCAAAGATGCATCATGATGAGTCACATGTATATCAAAGTGGGCCTCTCGATTGGGCCACAAAATATATTAAAGTGGGCCTGACGGATGGGCCACAAAGTACATCAAGGTGGGCCTCACAGATGTACTATAAACACATTAAAGGTGGGCCTCATGGATGGGCCATAAACACATCAAAGTGGGCCTCAACAATGGGCCTCATACACATCAAGGTGGACCTTACAGATGGGCCACAAAATACATCGAAGTAGGCCCAACGGATGGGCCACAAAATACATTGAGGTGGACCTCACAGATGGGCCACAAAATACATCAAAGTGGATCTCACAGATGATCATATCACTGAGTGACCTATCGTGATGTGTTTGAGATCCAACCAATTCATAAGTTAACATAGAGCTAGATGAAGTGAAAACAAAATATAAGCTTAATTGGAAGCTATTGTGGCTCCTAAGAAGTTTGAATGGTGGAGCTCACTGTCCACATCGATGGTGGGGTCCACTTGAACTTTAGATCTAACTCATTCTTAACCCCATGCCATAAAATGATATTTCAAAAATGGCTGGACATTATGCATTGTGATGGGGCCCACCATCTAATCGGTGGATGGTAAAGATAAAACAAATGCATCACGTGGGTTCCACGCTGCACGGATGTAACGTACTAGGGGCATGCTCAAATAAAACACATATGTCATGGGACAGTCCACCGACGGTGTGGACGGTGTGGAATACAATGCATGCATCAGTGGGTCCCATGTGGGGACGATGTGAGTACAACGCATTTTATAAGGTGGGCCCACATAGAACTTGCTGACATCAATCAGCAGTGGGACCCACTGTCCTGAAAATCAGTTGGACAATATGGATGTAACATATACATCATGTGGGCCATACACAGGAATGGACAGCATAGATGAAACACATACCTCATGGTGGGTACACACCACACATGTGACCCACCAAATGAAATGGACGGGCGGTTTGGATTTAACCACTACATCAAAGGTGGGTTCCACTGACCGTCTAGCAACCCATGGCTGGATGGCATAGATAAAACACATACGCCATGGTGGGTTCCACCGTCCACGGATAAAACACATACATCAGTGGGTCCCATGTGGGGCCCACCATATCGTTTGTTGGTCATCAAAACTGTTGATAACGTCACACGGACCTGGATGAAAGGGAAAAACAAATTGCATTAACGATCTAAAACTCCTGTCAACCCAAAAAGGGTTTCAATGGCAGACGTTCATTCACATTATTTCCTACAATGTGGGCCACCTGAGCTCCTAAAATGGCTGAATTTCGGAGGGCCCACCCTCCTAAAGGGGACCCAACAAATGCACGGTGTGGATGTGGCCATACATCACGGTGGGGCCCACAACTGGGACCGTGGGTCCCTGCCTGTCCATCCGCTAAGTGCAGCAGCGTTCTGCTGCAGCATCAGCTGCAGCTAGCGTTGCCTACTTATTTTTCTTTTTATTTTTTTAAAAAATTTATTTTTTTAAGGTTTTTCATATGTGGGGCCTGCATCAGAAGGATCCACCCCGCCAATGAAATAAGGTAAAACACAAATATCAGCTTGATCTAAAACTTTCGTGGCCTTTAGAAGTTTGTAATTGTGGGTGTCACTGTCCCCACTGTTTTCTGTGCTGGGTCCACTGGAGCTCTGGATTTAACTATGGATATTGCCCTAAAATGATCTCTCCAAATGGATGGAAGGTGTGGATATAAAACATAAATCACGGTGGGGCCCAAAACTGAGAGGTATATAAATATCAGGTGGACCACACCACATGAAAACAATAGCGATTGGATATCCATCATTAAAATCCTCATAAGGCCCACTGTACGGTTTATTTGGCATCCAATCTGTTTATTAGATCATACAGGCCTAGATGAAGGGGAAAAACAAAAATCATGCAGGTCCAAAACTTTTATGGCTCCCATAATGTTTTAAATGGTTGACGCTCATTCAACACTATTTCTTATAATGTGGTCCATTTCAAATTGGTACATGCCTCATTTTTGTCTCATGTCATAAGATGACCTTTAAAAATAGATGGACAATAAGGATTAAACACAAACATCAACTTAATCTGGGACTCGGATTCGATGAGTCTACTTGCATCAAAAAATTGAAAAGATAAAAATACTTGGTTGCAAATCAAATATAGGGCACATACTGCTGCAACCAAATTATCTAGACCACTCGACAGCAGACTTTTCACACATTTGAGTGTGAATCCATTACTCGAAAATGGTCCATTCACTGATGACCATTGGGTCAGTCGAGTAGAGCAATTTTTACACCAGGGCTACTTTGCACTGGGATCCCACTGGATGATCAATCCAAATGATGTTGACATCATGCAGTGGGCCCAATCATAGAGATTCAGGATGATACCGACTATTAAGGGCCTGTCTGGCTTACACCTAAAATGAGTTCATTCCATTTTAGTAAACCATAATTATGCATTGATCATAGGCAATTAGATGAGCAGGCTGGATATAGTATTAATTATGTATTAACTAAAATGAGATGGATTCAGTTTTCAGTCTTACCAAATAGACCCCAAGTATTTCATGAACATTGAAATGCAAAATTCAAATTAATAATAGATGCCTAAATTGAATAGTTTCAAAAAATAATAATAATAATAATAAATAATTTTAAAAAAAAAAAATCCATCGATCTAGCTCTCATTCATCCATGCCTAAAACCTGCAAAACAAAATAGCAAAAAGAAATTAATTGGTATCAAAGTTAGAGATTAGAATTCGACTCAATATTGCATCAAAATACATGAAACTCATTTCATCAAATAATTAAAAGATGACTAATTGTTGATAAAATATGGAAGAAAAGAAGATTCTTGGCCTTCAAAGAGCACACAAACAAGAAAAATGCGGGATACATCTTGTTGAAGAAACATAATAGGGTAAAATCCACAAAAAGGAATGGTCCATCCACATCAAGTACATGTATCAATGGTTAAAAAAGAGAAGAGTTAAAATTAACCTGCTTTCGCAACCTCAAAGGCTATGGAACCTCCTCATCATATATGTCTAGATCAACGTTCATCTCCAAATCAACTTCAAGTTTTGATTGTTTAGGCTGTACCCTAACCTGGACCAGCAAGAATTAAGTCAAGGGACAACTTAAAAACTGGAGCCTGTGTAAGTTGTACAAAGGAAAGAAGTGTCCTAGCTATCTTTACTTTTATTCTAATAAAACATACAATTGCCAATGCCAAAAACATTATAATCAAGAAGTGCCTTGTAATCTTTAGTTTCAGTTTGATACACAATAGAAAATGAAAACCTGAATTTCCAGGAAATGAAAAAGGAGACTGGAGACCCATGCTTCGAGACGTAAAAGGCAAACAATAGCTTCTTGTTTTTAAGGCAAATAGAAATCATGTGTACTTGTCTCTTCAACTTACTGTTTGGATGAAACAATCTAGAAACAAACCGAACTGTTGGTGGCTTATTTGGATAATCCTCTGTAAACTGAAGTGTCAATTTAAACATATTTGTAAGTCTCCATTAAAATATTCATAATCATTAGTTGGGACCACCGAGATGTGGTTCATAAATCCAGCCCCTCCATTATTTGTTGAGATGTGGTTCATAAATCCACCGAGATGTTGGGTCCACTTGAGATTTTAATCTAACCCATTTTTGAGCTCATGCCCTAACTTGATATAGAAAAATGGATGGACGGTGTGGATAAAACACATACATCATCATAGCCGAAGTGTGAACTTGACTCGGCTTGAACTTAGTTTCGAACTAAGTCGAATCGAGCTTTTTTTGAGTCAAGTGGAGCAAGCTAACCAAGCTAACTTCGCTCATGTACATCCCTAACCAAGCTAACCAAAATCTCAAGTTGACCCACCACAAAAAATTTAAAAAAAAAAAAAAAAAAAAAAAAAAAAAAAAAAAACAAATGCAAAAATGTGAGGATTGAACGCTTACTAATAAAAAATTTCAGAGGGCTACAAAAGTCTTGGATCAAGTTGATATTTGATTTTTCTCAAATCATCTATGTCTTTTTTTTTACTTATTAACAGGTTAAACCTCAAATAAACATCATAGTGGCCCTAGGAAAGTCTCAACGGTGGGTGTCACCGTCCATTCCATGGTGTGCCTCTTGATTAGGTCATACCACCGGGAAAAAATAATGATTGGATATCCACTATTAAAATCCTCCTGAGGCCTATTGTACTGTTTATTTGACATCCAATCTGTTGATTAGGTCATAAATACCTAGGTGAAGGGAAAAAATAAATATCAGCTTGATCTAAAACTTTTATAGCCCCCAAAACGGTTTTAATGGTCAATGTTCATTAAACACTATTTCCTGTAATGTGGTCCAATTGAGATTGAGATATAACTCATTTTTCCTTCCATATTATAAAATGATCTATAAAAATAGATGGATGGAATGGATGAAACACATACATCATAGTGGGGCCCACAGAGCACTGACCACTATGAAATGGCTGCTGGCAGGGGGAATAGCCAATCCGTTTCCTAAAAATGGAAGAGGATTGCATACTGAGTAACTCAGTACGCAATAAACTCTGTGGGGCCCACTGTCATTCATGCATTGTATCAACTCCATACATCCTCTTTATCATATAATTTTAGGGCATTAAACCAAAAATTAATCATATCCAAGGTTTAAGTGGACCACACCACGTCAAATAGTGTGAATTGAAGTCTACCATTGAATATTTCTTGAGGGCCCACAGAAGTTTTAGATCAAGATGATATTTGTGTTTTCCATTCGTCCATGTCTGCGTGATCTTATGAACAGTTTGGATGACAAATAAACATCACTAGGGACCATAGAAATGTTTCAATGGTGGAAATCAATACTTCCACTATTTCCTTTGGTATGGTATACTTGAGCTTTTGATATACTTCAGTTTTGGGCTCAACCCCTGAAATGATCAGGAAAAACGTATGGACGGTGTGGATAACCCACATAAATTTAAAGTGGGCCCCACAGAGTTTACTCAGCATGATAAGAGCGTACTGAGTAACTCATACACAATCCGATTTCCCTAAAAATGCCCGCCCCTCCCATCCCAAAACCCACATCTCCCGCCCTCCCGCCCCTCCCAAAACCCAAATCCCTCAAATACATCTCGCGCGCTCACCCCTCTACCAAACCCCCCCTCTCTCTCTCTCTCTCTCTCTCTCTCTCTCTCTCTCTCTCTCTCTCGCCCGCGCGCGCGCCCGGCCCTCTGTTTCCCAACACCTCTCTCTCTCTCTCTTTAAGGTTTTGAAATCCCCCTTTCGTCGCAAACCCACCTTACATCTGTGACAGAGACTTGGAGAGCACTCGAAAGAAGAAGAACAAGAAGAAGGAGAGGAAATCATAGTGGAAAGACATCTCTAGCTCCGATCCGACAACGGTTAGTCTCTCTCTCTCTCTCTCTCTCTCTCTCTCTCTCTCTCTCTCTCTCTCTCTCTCTCAAGTACAATTTTTGAATTTGGGGATTTATATATTTGTATATGTTTCCTAGCTGTATGTGACAAATCTATCCCGAGGTTGGTGATCATGAATACTTTTATCTCCTTCTCACGCACAAACCATTCCAAGGAAAATTGGAGAAATATATAATCCTGATTCATGCATCCATCTGGTGTGCCTCTTGATGTTAGGGCTTCAGGAAATACATAATCCTGATTCATAACTCATGTGGGCCACAACACCAAGAACCATGGTGTGTTTATCTTTTAACAGGATGAAGGGATGCTCTAAAAATCAGCCACACCACGCGTAACTTAGTCAGTTTTTGAGTTACACTGTTACCAGTAGCGTGGCCCACCTGAGTTTTTGGATATGCCTAATTTTTGAGAAATACAATGACATGGTGTGGAATACATGCTCTAGTTATCGGAACTAATTCATGGTTTAAGTACATGTTATCATTATCAATTAGCTGGAATAAAATCCCATTTCAATATTAGCATAACAATAACAGAGAAATGCATAAGATATGCTGGGAACCAGCATTTCAATCCTACCCTCCCCTAATGTGACAGTGTGGCATTTTTGTACAAGATCTGGCTCATTCATCAGGTTGGCCCCACCTTGCAGGGAAGCTTTCCTAAAAAAGGATAGTAGAGAAATGCAATTTTCATATTTTTAAATAAGACTGATATGGCCATCATATCCAATCTGATTTGATATGCACCCTAAATGAAAACATGCTGCTTTTTAGTTCATGTATTTTGATGGTTCCTGATGCCATGATGTAATGAGACTATTGGGGACTTAAGAATTGGGGAGTTGTGGATTACGAAAATTGGGGAGTTGTGGATTTTGGAAATTGGGGAATTAGGGAGTTGTGGATTTTGGAAATTGGGGAATAGGGGATTTTAAGAAATGGAGGAAATTGGGGACTTTCATATTGAAGGAATTTAGGGAAATTAGGGATTTGTGATTTTCAAAATCCACAATTTATGTGGGGCCCTCCGTAATGTATGTGTTATTCTACGCCATTCGTACATTTAGCCAGCTCCTCATTTTAGAGCATGACATAAACATGAGGCGGATTCAGATCTCCAATGGGCCATGTTACAGTTGGAGAATGAGGCTGCCGTTGAAACCTTCCTAGGCCTCCTATGATGTTTTTTTGCCATCTAACCCGGGAGGTGAACCCAACCTACAAAATAAAAATACAAGACTTTCTGGGACTCCTGAGAAGCTTGTAGTTGTGGGAGGCCAATTCCCACTGTTTCTAGTGGTGTGGTTGACTTGAGACTTAGGTCTGCCTCATGTTTGGGCTCATGCCCTAAAATGAGTAGGCCAAATGGATCAACAGAGTGGATATAACACAGACATCGTAGTGAACCCCACAGCTCGGGGTTGCAGGCAATCCACATTAGCTAGAAGCGGACATGGAGTATGGGCCAGTGGCCATTTTCGCTTTTAAACATGACAACAACAACATGAAAACAAGAGTAAACCTCAACATTTATGAACATGAAAATGCCTTTCAGTGCTTTCTAAAGAAGTAACATAATGATGTTGTGTTTGACAGACATAGTTTCAATTGTTTGAATAATACTTATAATGCTTAAATCAGTCCACTTGGACATGTGTTTACAATGCTTGAATCAGTCCACTTGGACATGTGTTTACGATGCTTAAATCAGTCCACTGGAACATGTGTTTATGATGCTTAAATCAATCAACTCGGATGTGTGGTAATGATGCCAAGATATTCGGCAACAACATGTGCTTATGATGCTTAAATAAATCGACCTAGATGTGTGGTAATGATGTTAAGATCAGCCCCCTAGAACATTTGCTTATGATGCTTAAATCAATCCACATGAACATGTATGATTGATGCTTGACTTAGTTCACTTGAACATGTGTGAATGATGCTCAACTTGGTTCACTTGTAAATGTGCACACTTGAACATGTGTGAATAATGCTTGACTTGGTTCACTTGAGCATGGGTGTATGGTGCCTATGTTGTAATTTATAGATTTGTAAATTAGATAAATAGTTACTCGTTTGAGGATTTCTATGGGGCCATACATAGATATGGTATGTTTTTGGTGGCATAGAAATTGCTCAAATTGTCCCATTTTGGACAGTTCAAGGTTAGATGGATAGTATGCTTTCATACAATCTTTTTAAATGTTCATGCCTGATCCGCGGTATATCTCCTCGTTTCTCTTTAGATATGTTTCTTCCGTTCCGTATCCAACGCCAAATATCTTTACATTGTTTTAGATATTCGGCATAGGAATGTAACGTAAGATCAACTTATCTGGAGAGGCATGGGGAGATGCTGCCGAATTTTCAGCGTGGACGTTTAGATGGGAATATGAAAGTATTACAATCTATCCAACCTTGGATGAGTAACTAATTTAGAATTTAATTGTATTAGTTTAAATACAGATGAAGCAGACCCAGATGTGCGTCGGAGCTATCCGGATGAGCGGGGGTCCCTGGAAGGTGGGAACCGCTGTTATGACCATGATGAAGCTGTCCATTTCCTATGGACAGCATTGGAGGGGCCTGGCCATTTGGACAGGCCGTGTTTATATCTGTATTTGCTCGAGATTAATGGAGTAGACCCGGATGTGCGTCGGAGCTATCTGGAAGAGCGGGGGTCCCTGAAAGGTGGGAACCGCTGTTATGACCATGATAAAGCTGCCCATTTCCTATGGACAGCATTGGAGGGGCTTGGCCATTTGGACATGTCGTGTTTATGTATTTGCTCGAGATTAATGGAGCAGACCTTGATGTGCGTCATAGCTATCTGGAAGAGCGGGGTTCCATGAAAGGTGGGAGCCGCTGTTATGACCATGATGAAGCTGTCCATTTCCTATGGGCAGCATTGGAGGGGCCTAGCCATTTGGACAGGCCGTGTTTATATCTGTATTTGCAGGTACCACACCCTTAACCTAAACCTATAACTCCGTAACCTAAACCTAAACCTAAACTTGAAAAACCAAACCTAAACCCGATCCCGAACCCAAACCCAATTTCCAAAACCTAAACCCTACCCTATTCTCAATTCCCTAAAGCTATAACCCAAAACTCATACTTATAACCTAAAACTAGACCTTAACCTTAACCTATAACCTATACTTATAACCCAAACCCAAACCTTAACCTATACTCAAATCCCTAAACCTTAACCTATAACCCAACCTAAACCTATACTTATAACCTAAACTTATTCTTAAATCCCAAAACCCATAACCTAAACCTATAACCTATAACCTAAACCTATATCTATAAACCTATAACGTATAACCCAACCCCGAACCCGAACCCGACAACCTATACATATAACCTAAACCTATTCTCAAATCCCAAAACCCATAACCTAAACCAAAACCCAAACCTAAACCTATAACCTAAACCCAAACCCAAACCCGAACCCGAATCCCTAAACTTTAACTTAAACCTAAACCTATAACTTAAACCTATACCTATAACCTAAACCTAAACCTAAACTTATAACCTAAACCTATACCTATAACCAAATCCTACACCTAATCATAATCTCAACTCTGTTACCTAAACTTGAAAACCCAAACCGAAACCCGAACCCGATTTCCAAAACTTAAACCCTACCCTATTCTCAATTCCCTAAAGCTATAACCTAAAACCTAAACTTATACCTATACCTATACCTATAACCTATAACCTATACTTATAACCTTAACCTAAACCTACAACCTTAACTTAAACCTATTCTCATATCCCAAAACTTATACTTATAACCTAAAACTACACCTTAGCCTTAACTTAAACCTATACTTATAACCTAAACCTATTCTCAAATCCCAAAACCCATAACCTAAACCCTATACCTATAACCTAAACCCTTAACCTATACCTATAACCTAAACCTATACTTATAACCTTAACCTAAACTTATAACCATAACCTAAACCTATTCTCAAATCCCTAAACCTATACTTATAACCTTAACATAAACTTATAACCATAACCTAAACCTATTCTCAAATCCCTAAACCTATACTTATAACCCAAACCCAAACCTTAACCTAAACTCAAATCCCTAAACCTTAACCTATAACCCAATGAAAACCTATACTTATAACCTAAACCTATTCTCAAATCCCAAAACCCATAACCTAAACCAAAACCTTATCCCAAACCTATAACCTAAACCCGAACCCAAACCCGAACCCGAACCCAAATCCCTAAACTTTAACTTAAACCTAAACCTATAACTTAAACCTATACCTATAACCTAAACCTATACCTATAACTTAAACCTGCACCTAATCCTAATCTCAACTCCGTAACCTAAACCTAAACCTAAACTTGAAAACCCAAACCTAAACCCGATCTCGAACCCGAACCCAATTTCCAAAACCTAAACCCTACCCTATTCTCAATTCCCTAAATGTAACGACTCAAAAAATTCCGTACAATGCCCCGAGTACCACCTCAGGCAGGAATCACTTAGGATCAAATCCTTCAGAAATTAGACAAAGTTAACCAAGTGTTAAACTAGATTAGCCATGAAATCCGCACTAATCACTTTAAATACGATCTGCAAGACCCAAAACTTGTAGAATCATTAACGCTAGGTTACCTTAAAATCTAGGATCAATCTCATTACCCAGCTGCTCTCGAGAGCACATTAAAACTCCGTATTGAATCTGGACCGCACATCGAAGATCTGAATAATACGAAATTATAAACTTAGGACCGCCTTGCTGGGCTTGATAACCATCTAGGAGATCAAACCCAGATAGTGTTTCATGGCTATTCACTTGAGCCCGTAGCGAGGAGTGTGAGAACACTTGATTTTCTTTAGAAATCAAATCTCATTTAAGTAATCTGAGACTTGTTACTTGCGGGCCTGATATAAGCAATCAGACCGTCAGAATCTAACCCAAATACACCCTCGGATCAGGAGAAATTTCATATACATGGCAGTGTACTTGAAATCCTCGATCGAGTTTCAGTGACCGTTAAACTGAAACTGGTCCACCACGTGTGATCTGGGAACTCGACTGGAACGAAAACTTAATTGTACCTAGATCCAGTGTTGGTGAGCTTAAGTCCGACCACACACTGAAAAGAGGGCTCCAGAAGTGCTCCGTTGAGACGGAACAGCTTCACTTTGGTTATAACCTAAGTATACCTTAGCCTTAGGTTTATTTCGGTGTGGTTTTAGGCTATATAAGAACCTTAAACCCTCTCTCATTCAGCCCATACGAATTTGAGAAAAACCCTAGGAGAGAGAAGAGAGAAAAGAGAGAGAAAGTGTGAGAGAAGTGGGAGAATCTCCATGCTATTTTACCCAGCCACTCTACAAGCTTAACCACACCATCCTAATCGCTTTCCCGGCGATTCCAACTTCATTTCTAGGTAAGAAAACCCTAACCCTAATCTGATTTAGGGTTTCAATTGATTCAATTAGCGAAATAGCTAACACTACTTGTGCTTTAGGTCGTTATACTGTCGTAGAAGGAGACGTAGCATTCCTACCAAATTTATTACGCTTCTACGGCGTAAGGTGCAGACTTTAGGTGTATAGGTTATGGTTTTTAAGGCTTTCAATGTCGGTTAATGATTTATAACTGACAAGGGTACTATTTCACATGCAAAATGCGTCATCTGTTTCGTTATACGAGTTTATATGAAAGATGTAGGATATAGCCTAATCTATGCATATGTTGAAATGTTTAAAAATGTTTGGAATTTGGATTTGTGCTTAACATGTTTATTTGTTGTAAATATATGCTTAGTACATGTGCAACAACTCCTTAGCGAAAGGACTTGTCCTAAATCACTCCACGGCAAAAATATGAAATATGTGTTAAAGTGTGTAGCCTAAGTGTTTGTGAAAATATTTCAATAAACATGGAACCTGTATCCATGTATGCCATGATCATCTGCCATGGGTACAAGCACGTGATATACGGGGCAACTCCCTAGTGGAAGGATTTGGTCTAGCTTATGTGTAATCATCATACGTCAAGTATGATGAGGTATGTAGTCTATGTGTTTGTGAAAATGTCTGAATGTGCTAACAATCACCTAGTACACCTTGTATGAGGATCGAGAGATAAATCTCGGTTACCTTAATAGTGTGAATGATTTCCTATATGTACGCTCTAATGTATAGTCTATTTTCACTTATGGAATGATTGTGTGCAAAATCATGTTTATATTGTATTTTATTATATGCTTATGTGATTGTAAAGTTCATGACTTATGAAATGCATTACTGTCTTGTTTAACTCACATGAATACTTGATGAGTGGATTAAGTTTGGGACTAAGAGTTAGTCCAGGTAATCGGTAATGGAATGGAATTCGTGACTGAGATTCATTCGTCACGTGAGATGTGTTCGACGAACCCGAGTTGTACTTCGGTTGACGATAGTGGCTGGCCACACGAAGTGCTTATGCGCTTCATATCGTTCAACTTGTTGTGCACTCGAGCTAGCCAAGCTCGTCAAGTAACCCGATCTATCTAATGTATGTTCACCATGTTTGGACGCCTCTATTTGAACCTAAGGTACTAACCTTACCAGTGGAATCCCGTTAACCATGGTACCTCGATCCGTTAAGACTCATGAGTCAGGCATGGTGGTATAGGACACCATGGTCGAGCTGTCGGCCTATGTTGGGGCCACGAGCCTCCCCGTAGTGACCATGGAGCAACCAGACTTGTGAGCCGATTATGGTGGTATAGGACACTATATTCGAGTTATCGGCCTACACTGAGAAGGTGATGGGGGAGTGGTGCAACGATTCCGTGTAATAGCCCTGACAGCCCTTTGTAGTGACCTCGAGCGTACTCTGAGTTTACGTGGAGGCGACGACCCTTCCGTAGCAACAAGAGTACAAAACTATGCCTGTATTGATAAGGTGATGGGGGAGTGGTGCAACGATTCCGTGTAACAGCCCTGGCAGCCCTTGCAGCGACCTAGAACCACACGTCGTATGAGATTCTCTAGGATTGACAACCCTAGAATGGATCCTTGTTTGGGAATGATACAAGGAAGGTACCTTAGTTTCCCAATCCTGCTGTTTGAAAGGTATTAATAACAACTCAGTAATCATGCTCATCATCACACTGCATGTGCCTGGAAGATGTGGAGCACTGAGGGATGAACGCATGCCGCGGACGTAAGATGGTGCCGTATGAGGGATCATTGGTGAGGGGCATGCATCACGACTACACTTCATACTTGCATTAACAAGAGTACTTAGGATTGTTGATTGTATTACTTTATCATTACTACTTGACTGATTTGATAACATTTTAACTTATGTTTTATTGTTCCACTGAGTTAGCTACTCACTCCCACGTTACGGGACAGTGTTCTGGACACCCACCAGATTCTGTCTTAGATACAGGTACTGATGATACTCAGCAGGCTGAGCCTGATTATTATGATGATCAGGATGAGTTTTCCTTTATGCAGTTCGCTGGAGGCTTTGCGTAGGCTATCTAGATTTACGGGGCTACAGGGTTTATAATTATAGTTGTACCATTTTGACATTTGATTCAGGAACAAATACATGTATATGGTGACCCAGTTGGTATTCATACTCTTGAGATCGAGATTGTTTTATTTTATACACATCTATATATATATTTCAGTCTTCCGCTTGCATTTATACGTGGATCTGGAGTATGAATTACTGTTTTGGTATAATCTCACTCATGTTTATTGCACTAACACAACCAACATTCAATCATCATTCTCTATGTTGCATAAGTGATGTTTTGGAACTCGAGAGTTGAGTTGCTACTCGACCCTCAAATTTCAGGGCGTTACACTAAAGCTATAACCTAAAACCTAAACCTATACCAATACCTATAACTTAAACCTAAACCTATACCTAAACCTAAACCTATAATCTATACTTACAACCTTAACCTAAACCTACAACCTTAACTTAAACCTATTCTCATTTTCCAAAACTTATACTTATAACCTAAAACTACACCTTAACCTTAACCTATAACCTAAATCTAAACCTATTCTCAAATCTCAAAACCTATACTTATAACCTAAACCTAAACCTTAACCTAAACTTAAATCCCGAAACCTTAACCTATAACCCAACCTAAACCTATACTTACAACCTAAACCTATTCTCAAATCCCAAAACCTAAACCTTAACCTTAACTCAAATCCCTAAATCTTAACCTATAACCCAACCTAAACCTATACTTACAACCTAAACCTATTCTCAAATCCCAAAACCTATACTTATAACCTAAACCTAAACCTTAACCTAAACTCAAATCCCTAAACCTTAACCTATAACCCAACCTAAACCTATACTTACAACCTAAACCTATTCTCAAATCCCAAAACCTATACTTATAACCTAAAGTTAAACCTTAACCTAAACTCAAATCCCTAAACCTTAACCTATAACCCAACCTAAACCTATACTTACAACCACAACCTAAACCTATTCTCAAATCCCAAAACCTATACTTACAACCTTAACCTAAACCTAAACATTATAATAAACTCAAATCCCTAAACCTTAACCTATAAACCAACCTAAACTTATACTTACAACCTAAACCTATTCTCAAATCCCAAAACCTATACTTATAACCTAAACCTAAACCTTAACCTAAACTCAAATCCTTAAACCTTAACCTATAACCCAACCTAAACCTATTCTCAAATCCCAAAACCTATACTTATAACCTAAACCTAAACCTTAACCTAAACTCAAATCCCTAAACCTTAACCTATAACCCAACCTAAACCCATACTTACAACCTAAACCTATTCTCAAATCCCAAAACCCATAACCAAAACCTATAACCTAAACCAAAACTTATAACCGAAACACGAACCCAAACCCGAACCCGAACCCGAATCCCTAAACTTTAACTTAAACCTATACGTATAACTTAAACCTAAACTTTAACTTAAACCTATACCTATAACCTAAACCTAAACCTATACCTATAACCTATACCTAAACTTGTAACCATAATCTAAACCTATTCTCAAATCCCAAAACCTATACTTATAACCTAAACCTAAACCTTAACCTAAACTCAAATCCCTAAACCTTAACCTATAACCCAACCTAAACCCATACTTACAACCTAAACCTATTCTCAAATCCCAAAACCCATAACCTAAACCTATAACCTAAACCAAAACTTATAACCGAAACACGAACACAAACCCGAACCCAAACTCGAATCCCTAAACTTTAACTTAAACCTATACCTATAGCTTAAACCTATACCTATAACCTAAACCTAAACCTATACCTATAACCTAAACCTATACTTATAACCTAAACCTAAACTTATAACCATAACCTAAACCTATTCTTAAATCTTAAAACCTATACTTATAACCTAAAGCTAAACCTTAACCTAAACTCAAATCCCTAAACCTTAACCTATAACCCAACTTAAACCTATACTTACAACCACAACCTAAACCTATTCTCAAATCCCAAAACCTATACTTACAACCTTAACCTAAACCTAAACCTTATAATAAACTCAAATCCTTAAACCTTAACCTATAACCCAACCTAAACCTATACTTATAACCTAAACCTATTCTCAAATCCCAAAACCTATACTTACAACCTTAACCTAAACCTAAACCTTATAATAAACTCAAATCCCTAAACCTTAACCTATAACCTAACCTAAACCTATACTTATAACCTATACCTATTCTCAAATCCCAAAACCTATACTTACAACCTTAACCTAAACCTAAACCTTAACCTAAACTCAAATCCCTAAACCTTAACTTATAACCCAACCTAAACCTATACTTATAACCTAAACCTATACTTATAACATAAACCTTAGCCTAATGTTAAAGCTATTTCCGTAAACTAACTTTAGTCTTTTCATTGTAGACATAGATAAGAGTTGGATGCGAGCTAAGAATAGGTTTGGCCCAGAGCATAAACAGGGGGTTCAAGAGTTCATGGAACTTGCGCGAAATCGGGCAAATTCAAGGAATAGGATTAGGTGTCCATGTCGAAAATGCCTGAACATGATATGTAAGACTTTAGACAAAGTAGATGACGATTTGTTCATAGTTGGGATTGACCAGGGTTACAGTTGGTGGATCTATCATGGTGAAGATATCACCCATAGAGTTGAGCCCACTGAAGTCATTGCTGACCCAAATGTGCCGGATGACGAGGATGAAGACATTGATGAAATGTAAGATATCATAGGGGATGTGTTCAGGGGAACAACTGCGGATACTGATTTTGCAACGACAAGCAGTAGCCAGGATATTCCTCCAGTCGGTGATGTCGAATTAGAAAAGTTTAGTAGGTTGTTGAGGAATACGCAACGTCCACTTTATCCAGGGTGTGAGAACTTCTCCAAGTTGAAATTTCTTACAAAGTTACTTCATTTGAAGACAATAAACCGTTAGAGTAACAAATCTTTCGACATGTTGCTTGAGTTGTTGAAAGAAGCATTACCGGACCATGAGACATTGCCTAAGTCTCACTACGAGGCAAAATCCTTGATGCGAGACTTGGGCCTTGGTTATAAACTCATACATGCATGTATAAATGATTGTTTATTATATCGTAACGAGCATGATAAGGCTGAAGAGTGTCAACAATGTGGAGAGTCTAGGTGGTGGAAGTATGACAAAGCCAGAGGTAAGAAAATCCCGTAAAAGGTGTTAAGGTACTTTCCATCGAAACCCAGATTGCAAAGATTGTTTCTGTCTCGTAAGACGGCTGAAGATATGAGGTGGCATAAGGAGAAACGTGTTCATGATGATAGTACACTGAGACACCCTGCGGACTCTAAAGCCTCGTAAAATTTTGACAAGCAACATGACTGGTTTGCAGAGGATGCTCGCAATGTTCGACTAGGTCTTACAAGTGATGTTTTAATCAATTTGGTAATATGAGTAGCTCGTACAGTATGTGGCCAGTGGTACTTATGCCCTATAATTTACCTCCTTAGTTGTGTATGAATGAGTCATTTTTCATGATGTCATTACTTATTCCTGGACCCAAGTCACCTGGGAATGACATTGATGTGTATTTACGACCGTTAGTAGATGAGTTAAATGAGTTGTGGAGTCAAGGTATACAAACATATGACACATTTGTAGGACAGACATTTCGATGGCATGTAGCGGTCTTGTGGACAATAAATGACTTTCCCGCGTATGGAAATTTGTCTGGGTGGAGCACGGAGGGCAAGTTGGCTTGTCCTACATGTGGTATTGAGGCTTATTCATTATCATTGAAGCATGGTAGAAAAATGTGTTATATGGGCCATCGTCACTTCCTTCCGAGCGATTATAGTTGGCACAGGAAGACGATGATCTTTGATGGAAAACAAGATTATAGGCCACCCCCGAAAGAGCTATCTGGAGAAGATGTGATGCAACAACTGAGTAACATTGGAGAAGTTATATTTGGTAAGACATCGCACTTGAAGAAAAGGAAACGTACAGTATTGGACTATAACTGGAGGAAGAAGAACATCTTTTTTTAGTTGCCCTATTGGAATGATCTGAAATTGCGACACAACTTAGATGTCATGCATATTAAGAAAAATATATGTGACAATGTTTTCGGAACATTGGTGAACATAGAGAAGAAAATAAAAGACAGTTTCAAGGCTCTATTGGATCTACAAGAAATGGGTTTAAGGAAAGAGCTGCACTTGTAACCACATGAAAATTCGTATACTATACCAGTAGCCTGCTACACGTTGACAAAACTAGAGAGAAATTGTTTATGTGAATGGTTGAGATCGGTGAAGTTTTCCGATGGGTATGGGTCAAACATCACTCGGCGCGTAAACGTTACAGACTGTAAGGTAACAAGAATGACAAGTCATGATTGTCATGTCCTTCTGCAACGCCTACTGCCGGTTGCGATTCGTGGATTCTTGTGCAAGGATATCAGTGCGACGCTGATTGAGTTGAGGATATTATTTAAGGATTTGTGTTCGAAATCGTTGAATGTAGATGTTATTAAATGACTAGAGAGAGACATTGCCATAATCCTTTGCAAACTTGAAAGAATATTTCCACCTGCATTTTTTGATGTCATGGTACACCTGGCGATTCACTTACCGCACGAGGCGAAGCTTGCAGGCCCAGTACAATATCGTTGGATGTATCCGATCGAAAGGTGTTAGAACCTATTAAAATTTTTATTCGTTCCATAAACTACATATATCCATGTTTTCATACATATAACATAGTGGTTTTGTGTACAGATACCTTCACACACTCAAGCGATTCGTGAGGAATAAGGCACGACCGGAGGGGTCGATAGCTAAAGCGTACATTGATAATGAGTGCCTTACATTTTGCTCCATGTATCTTCGTGGCATAGAGACTAGATTCAATCGAGAAGATCGAAATGCTGATGAAGGGCAGGAGCATGAACAAGGATTCATATCTGTATTTGCACATAACGTTCGTCCTTTAGGATCTCCGACGTTTTAGGATATGGACCTTGAGGATCTAGCAAAGGCGCGGTGGTATGTGTTGATTAATTATGAAGAAATAGGGTCGTACGTAGAGTAAGTCTTCCCTCGATTACTGTTTTCTCTACATATGATGATCTTAATGTTTCTTGCTGATGACGTGTCATTTATGTGTAGCGAACACATGGACGAGATGAAGTCCAAATTCTCCACAAATTATGATCGAATGCATCAGGATCAGTTTCCAGAATGGTTCGCCAAACGTGTAAGATTTCACATTGTATCTCACCACACTTAGAATTTTTGTTGTATTATACATTATTTCAACCTAAGAAAATCCCTAAACAATTATATTTTACACATAATAATAGATGCCGACGTTGAGCACGAGCAACTCAGCAGATGCATCTGATGCACTATACTCACTGGCGTGTGGCCCTGATAGACGTGTATCTAGATATACAGGTTGTATTGTAAACGGGATTCGGTTCCACACCGAAGAACTGAGAAGTACAGGACCACACAAAATAGTGGGGTGGTTGTGAAGAGAACAAATGAGGAGGATGAAATTGACTTTTATGACATTTTGACGGATATTATTGAGCTGAGTTATTGTATGAGAAAGCGGGTGTACTTATTTAGATGTGATTGGTGGGACATTGGAAATAAGAAGTTGGGAATACAAACTGACAACTACTTTACGAGCGTAAATTTATCTCGGAAGTGGTTTAAGGACGACCCATTTGTCCTCGCCAGCCAAGCCGAACAAGTATTTTACCTCGTTGACACTAAGTTAGGCGGCTCTTGGCCCGTGGTGTAGAAAATAAAGCCCAAGAACGTATTTGACGTTCTCGTACCAGAAGTTGAAGATAGCGAGGACGGGAGAAATGATACTTCTAGGGTTGAACAAGCATATCAAGAAGACATGCCATCTAGGGATATAGGGACTGATTCAAGTGTTGATATTGATGTGGTGCAATTAGATAGAGATGATGTGCCACCTGATCATTTTAATGCCTCAATAATACGTGACATTGTTAGAGATGATAGTGGTTTCATTGATGACGACGTTGCAGATAATGAGGAGGAAATATTGATCAGTGATAGTGATGGTGAAGAAGAAATAGCCCTAAGCGATAGTGATGTAGACGACGATTATTAAATGTACACATGATTTACATGTCACTTTTCAATTCGAATAATTTATGTATTCCATGTATACGTGAAAATTACAAGTCATTAATTCCTTTTATTGACTTGTTTATATCCACATTTGCAGTTGAGTCAATTTCTGATCATGTCATCCTCAAACCGGAGCATAGCAGAAGCACGCAACATACTTCATCAGTTGTTGCAGATGGACGTTTCGGTCCTATCTTCTTCTGGTAGGGCCATAGAGATACCCGATCTGGTCGATGAGTGTAAAGTAGAATATATCGACGACGACTCAGATGAAAGATTATACTGTCTCAAAAAATTCCGAGTCTGATAGAGATATATAGCCGCGAGAAACGAAATATGGAATATGCGACTCTGTCACTTGCACATCTGAATGGAGTCCCGAGAGACCAGATTTCTCCTATTGTGACTGACATGCTGGCTATAAAAATGTCGAGTGCTTCACACTATATGACATATGCTTCTGAAGCATACGATAACTTACGCAGGGAGTACTTCGGATAGTTTACCTCAAAGTTGTTTCGTATTACAACGAAATATGTGTATTTAATATAGAATGACAATGTGTAATGGAATTAGATTAAAGTTTATAGTTTTATTATATTCTGCTTGCATTATAGTGTAATGGTCTAATCATATTTTAATCATCTCTCTAGGCATAAGCACAAATGCATTGTACCGTCAACACTACTTGTATAATGTTTTAGTGTATTCCACTTGTATTGACATTGTTTAAATTTATAAGTTCGTAGCTTGCACATATTCAGTGATGGCACCAGGTGGGAGAGCACGTCGTTCGCGCACTGAATCTACCCCTTCTACACGTGATACAACGGAGCCACCATCGCCGTCACGTATTGCATCGCAGACGTCTGATCCCTCAGTCACGCATACATCGGGCACTGCATGTAAGTCTAGACATATATTTCTTTTAATGATTTCTATTTATGTTTAGAGTTACATATTTCTTTTGCAACAACGTCATCGACCAGCCGACGAGGATGTGGACCCACACGTGGGTTACTTTTAGATCGACTTACGCATGTGGGTAGGCTGACGGTAGAGTTCCCACAGGACTGCATTAGACCTGTTGGGAACAATGCCATGTTGTTTACGTCGGAGGTCGGTGTCTTATGCCGATCTCTGATCCCCACCACCTCCCTTTGGAGAGACGTGACAGATGATGTACTGCAACTCATCCGTTAGCGCCTTTAGGTAAATTTTAGTAAATTAAAATTTATTTTATAAAAGTTCATTTACGATTAAGTTATTTTCTTAATAAGTTTATTTCCTAAACCTATTATTTACGAAATTGTAGGATAAATTTGACGTGGATTTAAGTGTTCTGCACATCTCCCATGTCGTCGACGACATGATGAAGGAGCGGTTCAAGGATTATCGCGGTAAGTTACATCAGCGGTACAAGCGATGTGTGAGTTATGAGGAGGCCGTACAGTCCGCACCAGTGCGCGTGACCGATGAGGACTGACAGATACTATGCGATAAGTTTTCGTCTGATTCTTTTCAGGTAATATTTACATATTTACAATATCTTAATATAATAATTAATTTCGTAATTACAAACAATGTATTGTAAATAATGTGTTCAAAAGAGGAGCAAAATAAATTCTGACAACAGGAAAAAGTTAGAAGTGAACCACGTAGCTGGTTCAAAGTCATTTAAACGACTTCGTCACGACATGGTAAGAAAGTACTAGTAATTATTACGTTTATATATTCTTTCCATGCATTTATATAAACTCTATTATCCTTTCGATTGCGCAGCGAGATTCACTGGCTAGGAGCCCTATAAGACCTGTACCCTAGACCGTACTGTTCCGAAGGCTTCCGCGATCCTTTCAGTCGAATTCCGGCAATTCTCGACCTAAAGCCAACGTTGCGCACGATCCTAAGATGAGACCTGCATGCCAAAGTCGGCTTGACCCGAAACCTGTACCTTGGCGACCGCGCCGTCGCCGCAGTTCAAACCTCGCGACTCCCATACCGACCCGATACCAAACTAGAAGATGTCAGCCTGCGTTCGATTCAAAGAAAATACCGCGCATTGCGAACTTCGAAGGAATCTCTACGATATGTCCCATCAATCCATCAATCAATCAATGTCAAGTCACACCTACCCAAGTACAACAACCCATATCTTTCTCTTACACAAGCAAGCCTAAAGTCAACCCTCACATCACTTCACCTCTCTCTCCACCCATCCCTTCTTACAACACATCATTCCACCCATCATCCCATCCGTATCAATCCATCCCCTCACTCTTTCTCTCTCATTTTCCCAAGCAACTCCCAAGCCCCATACGTCCCAACATTTCAAGCAAATCTCAAAGGTCAAGTGTGGTCCACTCTCTCATCTCTCATCCTCACCATCAAGATCTCATCATCCACCGTTAAACCCGAAGGCAAGGAGCTAAGGAAGCTAGGGGAGCAAGAAGAAGGAAGAAAGGTGGGTGATCCACCATTGATTTCCATTTAAGGGCCCACTTGTTGGTGGGACCCATTTTGATCTATGTATTGTATTAATGGAGGGCCCATAGTGGCAGGGTCCCTCCTCTCTATCATGGTCTCTCTCTCTCTCTCTCTCTCTCTCTCTCTCTCTCTCTCTCTCTCTCTCTCTCTCTCTCTCTCTCTCTCTCTCTCTCTCTCTCTCTCTCTTTTCTCTCCCTAGAATGAAGTGGGTCCCACCAAATCATGTTAAATCTACTCCATTCATCATTGGTGTGGCCCACTACATTTTTAGGAGACATCCATCGTCCATTTTTAGGATGGTGGGAAGCCCCACATGTTATATAATTTATTATATTTATTTTGTATTAATACTATATTAATATAAATATATATATATATATTACATGGTGGTGGGCCACGTACATGTGGGACCCACCATGATGCAGTGTTTATCCAAACCATCCAGCGTCTCTGGACGCTGGACGTAGGCGTCCAAACATGGAGTGCGTGTACTGCATGGGTGTGTACTTGCAAGCTAACTAAAAAAAAATTACTTTTTGGAGTGGGCTACTCATGCAGGCCCCACCTTGATGTATGTATGTGATCCACGCCGTTCATTCCGTTCTCTAGCTCATTTTATGCGTTGAGCCGAAAAACGAAGCTGATCTCATTTTCTGGTGGGTCGTGGCATTGAGAATACTAGTTTCTTCGTTAAATTTTGGAAAAATGACTGCTGGGGCCCACAAGGAGCTTGGACCAATCTGAAACTTGGTTTGGACCCCTAATTTTGTGGGACTCAGACAATGGACGGAGCAGATCTAGTTGATGTGGGTCCCACCTAGGAAAAAAAAGGGCAGCAGCGTCAGACGCTACTACTGCAGACGCCGCAAGCAACGCCTGCGCCAGGCGGGCCGCCGATCTGGGCTTACCCACGGGTCCCAGTTGTGGGACCCACCATGATGCGTTTCGACCATCAACACTGTGCATTTGATGGCTCCCCTTTGGCTATGGGGTGTCCCCGAAAATCAGCCGCAAACGGAACTCAGGTGGGCCATACCATCTAAATCATGTGAAGACATGCCTAAATCATATAAAAGCACTTGGTGGGGCCTACCTGAATTTTTGATGTGGCTGAAACTTGGTTTGGACCCTCAGATAGGTGGGACACACATAATGTATGGGCTGGATTTGTGAACCACCTCGCGGTGGGACCCCTGACAATGTGACCTTATCAACAGGTCGGTTGGCAAATAAACATTACGGTGGGCTCACTGGCCGTGGACCCAGGTCACGTGTGACCTTATAAACAGGTTTGATGGCAAATAAATATCATGGTGGGCCCTAGTCCCGTGACCTTATGAATAGGTTGGATTTCAAATAAACATTTTGGTGGGCCCCTTGCCACATGGCCTTATCAACAGGTGGATGGAAAATAAATATTATGGTGGGCCCTCTACTCATGTGACCTTATCAACAGATTGGATAGTAAAATAAACATTATGGTGGGCTTCACATGTGGCCCACTTGGATGCATATGGGCCCATGTACTTAGGCCCATCTTGATGTATTTTTTGGGCCCATTATTAAGGCCCACTTGGATATTTATGGGCTCATGTATTTAGGCCCATCTTGGCATGTATATAGGCCCATTATTGAGGCCCACTTTGGTATATATATGAGCCCATGTATGTAGGCCATCTTGATGTGTTTATGGGCCCGTTGTTGGGGCCTACCTTGATATATATATATATATAGGCCCACGTTATGAGGCCCATTTGAGGTATTTGTGGTCCATTGTTGAGGCTCACTTTGATATATATATATATATAAGGCCTATGTGATTAGGCCCATTTGACACACATAAAGCTTATGTGATTGGGCTCATTTTAATGCATTCTAAGGCCCATGGGTGATGGCCCATTGCAATGTACCTAAGGCCCATTGGTGAGGCTCATTGAGGTGGCCCACTTGATGAATATAAGGCCCATGAGATACGGCCCATTTGATGTATTTAAGGCCCAATGGGATGTACCTAAGGTACATTGCAATGTGTGATTCCACCATGATTTATTTAATGGTATTTAAGGTGAACCGAGCCTTGGGGACAATGTTGGTTTGACGTCCACATTGTACGAGTAATATTGGTTAGATGTCCACATTATAAGTCTCCCTAAGGCCACTGATAGGCCCGTACTTGTTTCATGTAGGCCATCTGGACCCATCTTCATTGAGAGGATAGCTCATTACTTTATAACATGTTTAGCACAGCCCCATGATTCATGATCATACGCATCATATGTATGCAAGAGATGAGGAGTGTCTGATCATAGCATATGCCTTCGGACAGACTGTTTACGGGCTCCCTGATAGGCGGAGTTGCCCTACATGAGCGCGTGCTTCACACAGGATGACTGCATGACTGAGAGTGTGTTACATGCATTTACATTTGTTTGATTGTGATATGCCCTAGCGACATCAGGGCCATAGCCTCCATAGACACACCGTGGGAGGCTGGGTTGGATACCGAAAATGTTTGGTTCTAGCATACGGGCGCCATAGATGTCCCTGGATGAAAATTTCTAAACCGACTACCGGATACACAGAGGATGACTCCCGTGAGACCGAGTGGATACACGAGCGCGCGAGGGCCGTATACCAGTAGGCCGCGTCTCCCACTATGTTGTGGTCAATTGGAAAGGGGGGTGTGACCTTACCCGCCTGAGTGAGGGGGCAATTTTTAGGTTGAGTTTGACCAGCTTGAGGAATCAGTCCGCTATCGACGAGCCGGGCCCGATATTGGCAGGCGGATAGTGAGGTCTCTTTCGCTCTTCCAGTTATGCGTCCGGATAGGGACAGCAGGTTGGCGCAGAGTGTACTAGACCCCGGTGATTATCCAGACTAAGAACCGTACTGACTTGATGCTCTAGTGAGGAGCTGCATTGATCTGTGGATATGGTTTGGCATGCTTGACTTGCATTATGCATCGCATGGCCTTGACATGGCCGATAGTATTCATATCTTACACCACATAGCCTTGGTACGGCTGACTGCATTCATGTACTCATTAGCATATTTTCGCATTACTCTGACCCTGCATTCTGAGCACGCTCATATTGCGCACACACTTACACCACCCTCTAAGCTTTCCATAAGCTTATGCACGATTGATACGTGCAAGTGACGCCAGGACGCAGCCGTAGACTCGCCGCAGTTGGAGTGTGCAGCCGAGCTTTTGGAGTTTTATCACTTTCAGTATATTGTATTTCCCCTTTCATACGCCTTGTACGTAAAGTTTTTGTTCATAGTGGATTTTGTGATGGTGTTCTTGTGGTTATTGTTCGTGGGTTATGCTTGTGGTTATGCTCATTACAAATCGAATCATATTTGAAATCCTCCTTGTAGCATCCCAGGATCGGAACCTGGTATATGGGTGTCAGGAGCCGAGAATGGGGTACTACAGAGGCTGTCGGCGCCGGATTCGGCGATCGAAAATTTTGTGAGCCCGGTTTTTGAGTTCAGGGCGTGACAGAAGTTGGCGCTGTGGCCTATCGGCTTGCCTTACCACCACAGTTGTATGGCGTCCACAACATTTTCCATGTCTCTATGTTGAGGAAGTGTCGGTCAGATGTAGTTCATGTTATTAATTAGCAGCCGTTGGAGGTTCGTGAGGACGCTTCTTACATTTAGCAGCCAGTTCGTATTCTTGATCGGAAGGAGCAGGTCCTCCAGACTAAGGTCATTCCCTTGGTGAAAGTTCAGTGGGGTCATCATTCTATTGATGAGGCGTCTTGGGAGTGCGAGGCCGAGATTGGAGAGCGCTATCCCCATCTTTTTTATGATTGACCATATATTGTCTCTTGTATACTGTCTTCGATTTTCTATGACGATGTCTTATTTCCCCTTCTATTATGAGTTATGACTAGTTGCGATGATTGTGCAAATTTCGAGGATGAAATTTTTTATTTAGAGGGGAGAGTTGTAGGACCTGTACCCTAGACCGTACTGTTCCGAAGGCTTCCGCGATCATTCCTATCGAATTCTGGCAATCCTCGACCTAAAGCCAACGTTGCGCACGATCCTAAGACGAGACCTGCATGCCAAAGTCGGCTCGACCCGAAACCTGTACCTTGGCGACCGCGCCATCGCTGCGGTTCCAACGCCGCGACTCGCGCACCGACCCGATACCCAAACTAGAAGATGTCGGCTTGCGTTCGATTGGAAGAAAATACCACGTGTTGCGAACTTTGAAGGAATCTCTACGATATGTCCCATCAATCTATCAATCAATCAATGTCAAGTCACACCTACCCAAGTACAACAACCCATATCTTTCTCTTACACAAGCAAGCCTAAAGTCAACCCTCACATCACTTCACCTCTCTCTCCACCCATCCCTTCTTACAACACATCATTCCACCCATCATCCCATCCGTATCAATCCATCCCCTCACTCTTTCTCTCTCATTTTCCCAAGCAACTCCCAAGCCCCATACGTCCCAACATTTCAAGCAAATCTCAAAGGCCAAGTGTAGTCCACTCTCTCATCTCTCATCCTCACCATCAAGATCTCATCATCCACCGTTAAACCCGAAGGCAAGGAGCTAAGAAAGCTAGGGGAGCAAGAAGAAGGAAGAAAGGTGGGTGATCCACCGTTGATTTCCATTTAAGGGCCCACTTGTTGGTGGGACCCATTTTGATCTATGTATTGTATCAATGGAGGGCCCATAGTGGCGGGGCCCCTCCTCTCTCTCTCTCTCTCTCTCTCTCTCTTTTCTCTCCCTAGAATGAAGTGAGTCCCACCAAATCATGTTAAATCCACTCCATTCATCATTGGTGTGGCCCACTACATTTTTAGGAGACATCCATCGTCCATTTTTAGGATGGTGGGAAGCCCCACATGTTATATAATTTATTATATTTATTTTGTATTATACTATATATATATATATATATATATATATATATATATATATATATATATATATATATTACATGGTGGTGGGCCACGTACATGTGGGACCCACCATGATGCAGTGTTTATCCAAACCGTCCAGCGTCTCTGGACGCTGGACGTAGGCATCCAGACATGGAGTGCGTGTACTGCATGGGTGTGTACTTGCAAGCTAACTAAAAAAAAAAAAAACATTTTACTTTTTGGAGTGGGCTGCTCATGCAGGCCCCACCTTGATGTATGTATGTGATCCACGCCGTCCATTCCGTTCTCTAGCTCATTTTAGGCGTTGAGCCGAAAAATGAAGCTGATCCCATTTTCTGGTGGGTTTTGGCATTGAGAATACTAGTTTCTTCGTTAAATTTTGGGAAAATGACTACTGGGGCCCACAAAGAGCTTGGACCCATCTGAAACTTGGTTTGGACCCCTAATTTTGTGGGACTCAGACAATGGACGGATCGGATCTAGTTGATGTGGGTCCCACCTAGGAAAAAAAAAGGCAGCAGCGTCAGACGCTGCTGCTGCAGACGCCGCAGGCAACGCCTGCCCCAGGCGGGCGGCCGATTTGGGCTGACCCACAGGTCCCAGTTGTGGGCCCCACCATGATGCGTTTCGACCATCAACAACGTGCATTTGATGGCTCCCCTTTGGCTATGGGGTGTCCCCGAGAATCAGCTGTAAACGGAACTCAGGTGAGCCATACCATCTAAATCATGTGAAGACATGCCTAAATCATATAAAAACACTTGGTGGGGCATACCTGAATTTCTGATGTGGCTAAAACTTGGTCTGGACCCTCAGACAGGTGGGACACACATAATGTATGGGTTGGATTTGTGAACCACCTCGCGGTGGGACCCCTGACAATGTGACCTTATCAACAGGTCGGTTGGCAAATAAACATTACGGTGGGCTCACTGGCCGTGGGCCCAGGTCATTTGTGACCTTATAAACAGGTTTGATGGCAAATAAATATCACGGTGGGCCCTAGTCCCGTAACCTTATGAATAGGTTGGATTTCAAATAAACATTTTGGTGGGCCCCTTGCCACATGGCGTTATCAACAGGTGGATGGAAAATAAATATTATGGTGGGCCCTCTACTCATGTGACCTTATCAACAGATTGGATAGTAAAATAAACATTATGGTGAGCTTCACATGTGGCCCACTTGGATGCATATGGGCCCATGTACTTAGGCCCATCTTGATGTATTTTTTGGGCCCATTATTAAGGCCCACTTGGATATTTATGGGCTCATGTATTTAGGCCCATCTTTGCATGTATATAGGCCCATTATTGAGGCCCACTTTGGTATATATATGAGCCCATGTA
Source organism: Magnolia officinalis (assembly GCA_021015155.1). Lineage (NCBI taxonomy): Eukaryota > Viridiplantae > Streptophyta > Magnoliopsida > Magnoliales > Magnoliaceae > Magnolia > Magnolia officinalis. Next base: position 52,181,164 of record JAJHSJ010000006.1, read on the forward strand.
TGTAGGCCATCTTGATGTGTTTATGGGCCCGTTGTTGGGGCCTACCTTGATATATATATAGGTCCACGTTATGAGGCCCATTTGAGGTATTTGTGGTCCATTGTTGAGGCTCACTTTGATATAATATATATATATATATATATATATATATTATATATATATATATATATATATATATATATATATATATATATATATATAAGGCCTATGTGATTAGGCCCATTTGACACACATAAAGCTTATGTGATTGGGCTCATTTTAATGCATTTTAAGGCCCATGGGTGATGGCCCATTGCAATGTACCTAAGGCCCATTGGTGAGGCTCATTGAGGTGGCCCACTTGATGAATATAAGGCCCATGAGATACGGCCCATTTGATGTATTTAAGGCCTAATGGGATGTACCTAAGGCACATTGCAATGTGTGATTCCACCATGATTTATTTAATGGTATTTAAGGCGAACCGAGCCTTGGGGACAATGTTGGTTTGACGTCCACATTGTACGAGTAATGTTGGTTAGATGTCCACATTATAAGTCTCCCTAGGGCCACTGATAGGCCCGTACTTGTTTCATGTAGGCCATCTGGACCCATCTTCATTAAGAGGATAGCTCATTACTTTATAACATGTTTAGCACAGCCCCATGATTCATGATCATACGCATCATATGTATGCTTGAGATGAGGAGTGTCTGATCATAGCATATGCCTTCGAGCAGACTGTTTACGGGCTCCCTGATAGGCGGAGTTGCCCTACATGAGCGCGTGCTTCACACAGGATGACTGCATGACTGACAGTGTGTTACATGCACTTGCATTTGTGTGATCGTGATATGCCCTAGCGACATCAGGGCCATAGCCTCCACAGACACACCGTGGGAGGCTGGGTTGGATATCGAAAATGTTTGGTTCTAGCATACGGGCGCCATAGATGTCCCTGGGTGAAAATCCCTAAACCCGATGGTACCAGAGGATGACTCCAACGTCGAGACCGAGTGGATACACGAGCGCGCGAGGGCCGTATACTAGTAGGCCACGTCTCCCACTGTGTCGTGGTCGGTTGGAAAGGGGTGTGACCTTACCCGCCTGAGTGAGGTGGCAATTTATAGGTTGAGTTTGACCAGCTTGAGGAATCAATCCGCTATCGATGAGCCGGGCCCGCTATTGGCAGGGGGATAGTGAGTGTCTTTCGCTCTTCCAGTTGTGCGTCTGGATAGGGACGGCAGGCTGGCGCAAAGTGTACTAGACCCCGGTGATTATCCAGACTAAGAACCGTACTGACTTGATGTTCTAGTGAGGAGCTACATTGATATGTGGATATGGTTTGGCATGCTTGACTTGCATTATGCATCGCATGGCCTTGACATGGCCGATAGTATTCATATCTTGCACCACATAGCCTTGGTACGACTGACTGCATTCATGTACTCATTAGCATGTTTCCACATTACTCTGACCCTGCATTCTGAGCACGCTCATATTGCGCGCACACTTACACCACCCTCTAAGCTTTCCATAAGCTTATGCACGATTGATGCGTGCAGGTGACACCAGGACGCAGCCGTAGACTCGCTGCAATTGGAGTGTGCAGCCGAGGTTTTGGAGTTTTGTCACTTTCAGTATATTGTATTTCCCCTTTCATACGCCTTGTACTTAAAGTTTTTGTTCATAGTAGATTTTGTGATGGTGTTCTTGTGGTTATTGTTCGTGGTTTATGCTTGTGGTTATGCTTGTGGTTATGCTCATTACAAATCGAATCATATTTAAAATCCTCCTTCTAGCATCCAAGGATCGGAACCTGGTATATCGGTGCCGGGAGCCGAGAATGGGGTACTACGGAGGCTGTCGGCGCCGGATTCAACGATCAGGAATTTTGTGAGCCCGGTTTTCGAGTTCGGGGAGTGATAAGCCCGGACCAGTAGACTTCTACAGAGGGACTTATTGTCGGCTGGCGACAGGATCTTGGGTACATCCTAGAGCCAGCGAGATTTGGGTAAAAATCCTTACATTATAAATTTTAATTGCATTAAATTATAATAATGTCATTTATTATGAAAATTCATATGTTTTTATTACAGGCGGAGATGGACACCTTACGGAGTCAGCCCACTCCCGATGGTACTCAGCGAAGTGAGCCAGAGATCATGAGTTAGGTGCTTGACACCCGTTCTGGATATGTGCGTGGGCTTGGCCATGGTGCCAAGCTCATGGCACCAGCTAGAGTTACTTCCAGCCGATCTATCGTCGTTGGTGACAGCGCCGTAAGCCGAGCTGATACCGCAGAGAGAGAAGTTCAGCAGCTACGGGTCGTCGTCGATGACATCAGAGATCAGTTGGACAGGCAGAGGGAGGAGCAGGAGAGGAAGATGATGGATCAGCTGGCGAGGTAGAGGGAGGAGCAAGAGAGGAAGATGGAGGAGGAGCTGACAAGGCAGAGGGATGATCATAAGAGGAGCATGGAGGAGGAGCTAGCTAGGCAGAGGGAGGATCAGAAGAGGAGCATGGAGGAGGAGCTGACGAGGCAGAGGGAGGATCAGGAGAGGAGGATGGAGGATCAGCTGGCGAGGTAGAGGGAGGAGCAGGAGAGGAGGATGGAGGAGATACGGGTGGAGCATGAGCAACGGATGGCGGATATGTTTCAGACTCTCGTTGCACGCTTATCCACCAATGCCCCACCACCTCCACCTTCATCTTTGTGATTTTTTGTATATTTGTTTATGATGTTAAGTTTATATGTATTTATGCGTGAATGAATGTGATGTAGTTAAGATTGTTTGTGTTTGGATGAATGTAGTTTAATGTTTGGATAGATTTATTAGTTTGGGTTTAGATGGATGTGAATGTGAATATGATGAAATATATTATATAATGAGTATATATCAGGATGAATTTGATGAAATATATTGTTAACAGGTGTTTATCAGGAATTTTGTGCGGAATTTTGTGCTGGAATATTTTTTTAAAAAAAAAACAGACTTTTAGCTACGAAAATTGTCTAGCTAAAAGTTTTGTAAATGTGTTTTAGCGATGAATATTTTTGTCGCTAAAATTTTGTAATTAATTTTTTGCGGCGAATATTTTCGTCGCTAAAATTTTGTAATTATTTTTTTATGAAGAAAATTTTTATCGCCAAAACTTTTCTAATTTTTACTAATTATTTTTAGCGACGAATATTTTCGTAGCTAAAAGTTTTGTAAATCTGTATTTTTCTTTTTGCGACAAAAATTATCATCGCCACAACTTTTGTAATAATTTTTAGTGACGAAACGTTTCGTAGCTAAAACGTTTGCAAAAAATTTGTAATTATTTTTAGCGACGGTAAAACTTTTATGCGACGAAAATATTCGTAGCTAAAAGTTTTGCAAATATTTTTTAGTGACGAAACTTTCCGTAGCTAAAACTTTGGAATTATTTTTCGCGATGAAATTTTCGTAGCTAAAATTTTTTGCAAATATTTTTAGCGACGAAAATTTTCGTAGCTAAAAATATTGCAAAAAATTTTTGACAACGAAATGTTTCGTAGGAAAAGATTTGCAAATTCTTTTAGCGACGAACATTTTCGTAGCTAAAAGTTTTGCAAATATTTTTAGCTACGAAAATTTTTGTCACTAAAAGTTTTTCCTATTTCGTCACTAAAATTTTTGCCTTTGGCGACGGTTCAGAATTTTCGCCGATAAAACCCTACTGCCTTGGAGTTTTAGCGACGAAAATTTTCGTCGCTAAAACCCTTTAGGTACGAAATTTTGGCTTTTAGCGACGAAAATTTTCGTCGCTAAAAGTGGAATTTCTTGTAGTGGGAAATGAGAAGTACAGAAAGAGAATTCCAGAAGAAAGAAGAATCTATTCGTACGACTAGGAGAATGAATGGAAGGATGATCAGAACCTATCGTACGACCAAATCAAGTTTCTTTAAGTCCGCACAACCCGTCCGCTTTTGCGATGAACATCAAAAGCGTCGAAATGATGCCAAAATCGTCATCAGACTGTCTTCTATTTCATTCATTGCATTGCATTGATTGTATTCTGTTTTTAGAATCAAGGGAATTCGAGGATGTAAATGAACTCAGAATGAATAGATATCTTATGATCATTGTTCTCTCATCGAATTTTTTATTATCATTGAATAATTCCCCCAAATCAAACGCATTCATTTCTTGTTGAAACATAGCGTGAATCCAATAGACATGCTCACCAAGGTTGTTCATATAGAGAAGTTCAAGTTCTGTGCAATTTTTCTGGGCTTGGTGATAGCGTAATAGGATGACGGAGTGTGCATAAAAAGCATTGACGAAGCTATAATGCGAGGCAGAGATAAAAGAAGAGGATTATGAGCTACACGTTTGAAGATTGAAGACATGGTGGAGATTGTTGTATTTGATGTCTTAAATCTAATTAGATTCTGCGCAGATTTTTCGCGCAACTGCGAAAGTGCGGGATTTGTTTCCGATTTCGTTTACGATTCTTTCTGATTTTGTTTGGGATTTTTTAAAAAAAAAACTATATATATAGGTGTAAACGGGATTGGGAGGTATTCTAAGGGATTCTAAGGCTTTCTAAAAGGATTCTAGGGTTTCTAAAAGGGTGGAGTAAGGGAGAGATTTGAGGATTGCTCAAGTCTGGTAAGTCATTCCTCTTTGTAATTTTTGCTTTCATAGTGAAGATCTGTCGCTTTGTGCCGTGGTTTTTTCTTGAAAGGTTTTCCACATTAAATCTTTGTGTTCTCTTATATTTGCTTTGTGCTCTTAGATTGCTATCCTAGATCCATCTCTTTGTGATTCCGCAGTCCAAAACTCAACACATATAAGCATTTGCTTATTTAAGAGTGCTACACTGCACCTCTCTCCCTAAAACGTTGGGGCTCACTACCATGTGACATCCACTCTGTCCATCAGATTTACTAGATTGTTTGGGATGTCAGGCAAAAAATGAGGCAATTCAAAACTCAATTGAGCCACACCACTAGAAAAGTAAGGATGGAACCATGCATTGACACCATCTTGGGCCATGCTGATGTTGACATGCTATCCAAACCATTCATAAGAAGATCTATCAGGATGTATGGAAAACACACATAAATATCATACTCTCCAAAACTTCCTTGGAACCTAATGGTGGAGTGGATTGGGTGAAGCCTGGCCCCATTATTATAGGGCCAATGTTGATGTATTTATTTTATATACCTGCCATCCATCTATTTTGCCAGATTATTCAGGGCAAGAGCTAAAAATACAAAAAGCATCTGTGATTGAATATCCTATTGTTAAAAACTTCCTAAGGCCCGCTGTAATGTTTATTTGCCATCCAACCTGTTAATAAGTTTACATTAACCTAGATGAAGTAAAAAAATAAATATCAATTTTATCTAAAACTTTATAGCTTATTGATGGTCAATATTCACCATTGTTTCCTTTGGTATGATCCACCTAGGAATTTGATCTACTTCATTTTTTTAGATCATGCACTAAAATGATATGACAAAATGGATGCACAGCACGGATATAGAATAAACACATTTAGTTGGCCCCTAGTAAGGGTGGCACCATCTTGGGTGAGAGCGGGGTGCACAGTCATGAGTGAGTCTCGGCCACACCTAACCTGCTCCCTTCAATGATCAGCATTCGATTCCCAATTTCACTTGTTGGTCCTGCCTTATTTTTTGGGCTCGCATCCTTTTAAGCCTCAGCGGATGGATGGAGAGGATGTAGGGTCCACTTTGACGTTTGTATTATATCCACTCGATCGATCCATTTGGCTAGGTTATGAGTCGCGATGAGGCCGATACAAAGCTCAAGATGGACCTTATCATAAGAAGCAGTGTATTAAACGACCACCATTGAAGGCTTCTTTGGAGTCACACAAGTTTTGGACCAAGTGTTTTACACTCATCTGATGTGGGAATCACCTTACCAACGGTTGGTTGGCTAATGAGCTTCACTGTGGCCCTAGTAAGGTTTCCACGGTGGGAATCATTATCGCCACGGGGGATGGAGTACTACTACCACAGGACGTAACTAGAGATGGACGGTCATATCAGTGGCTCAGTGGAGCCCATCATAATTTATATATTTGATCCAATTTTTTAATCTACCTTGATTGGGGCTGTCAATGGGTTAGGCCTAGGATTGGTATTGGCCCGAATTAAACAACCACCACAAAAAGGATGCTTGTGAAAGGCTCAAGTAGACCACACTGCATTAATCAGTGGAGTTGAACCTTTGGAACATCCTAAGAACCATTGTGATTTTATTCACAATCTAACACGTTCGGGAGGTCACGTGGACAAGTACGGAAGGAAAACATGAATATCGGCTTGATCCAAAACTTCTGCGCCCTAGGGAGTTTTCAATGGTAGACTTTAAATCCCCACTGGTTCACGTCATGTGCTTTACTTGGGCCTTCAATCCGACTCTAGTTTGGGCTAATGCCCTAAAATGATCTATCAAAATAGATGAATGGCATGGATAACGGTGGGATCACAAAACCCCTAACATTACAGCCAAGGGTGCCTCTAAGGGGTAGGCAGGTGAGGCAATCGCCTAGGGCCCCCTATTTATGAAGGCCCTATATCATAGGAATAAGCTTTTAATACTCAGCATCTGGTAATCTATACATATGCACTGAGAAATTGCAACCTTTGAATATTTTAAATTAAATTAAACAGATATAAAAGTGGGTCCTAGTTTAGATGGTTCATGAAAAACAAAAACACACAATGAATGGATCTCCTAACTGGTTGATTCTTGTAAACTAAACAAATTATTTGAATTCAACACACAAATTCCCATTAATTGGAAGATAGAATAGTTAAATCAATGAATTTTTTGTAATATAGCCTATCTAGAATGGATCACCTAATTTAGACAGTTTGGATGGAGTCAAAATATGCTATATTAACAATTTAGGAATGCCTATTTATTAACTATAACACTGCTAGAGTGTTATACAATTCTAAATTCATTATCCTCACAATAGACGTGGATACCACTTTAGGGATTCCTGTAGCCCTGAGCTTTGTGGGGTCCACATTATTCTATGCGTTTTATCTATTTCGTTGATCCGTTTCTTCATCCCATTTTAGAATATTAGAAAAAACATGAAACAGAACCAAAGCTCAAGTGGACTACAACACAAAAAAAAAGTGGACATTGAACGCTCACCATTAAAATCTTTTCTACAGGCTGCAGAAATTTTGGATAAGCTGATATTTATGTTTTCCTTTCATCCATCTAGGATTCACCTTATGAACGGTTTAGTAATTTTATCTATCAAACTGATTTATTAGATAAACTTGGCAACAAAAGTTTATTAATTTTTTTGGTTTAATTTTAAATTTATTATTTTTTAAACTAAAAAGCTTTATTTTTATGACTTGCCTAAGGCCTCCAAAAATGTTAAGCCGCCCCTGATTACGGCTCTAAGCTGCATCCTGGTGGGGGTAGTAATCCTGTGCCTTATCCCCGCTGCTTCCCGTGGGGAGACGGCTCGGCTACTCCCCTGACACTGGCCAATGGCTGGTGGTTGGTGTTATGTGGCCTCATCATGATGTATGTGTTTCATCCATGCGGTTCATTTATTTTTATAGATCATTTTACAATATGAGTCCAAAAATGAGATATATCTAAATCTCAAGTAGACCACATTACAGGAAATAATGTTGAATGAGGTTCAGCCATTAAAAATATTTTGGGGGCATAAAAGTTTTGGATCAAGTTGATCTTTGTTTTTTCTCTTCATCTGGGCTGTATGACCTAATCAACAAATTGGATGTCAAATAAAAAGTATAGTGGGCCTTCGGAAAATTTTAATGGTGGATATTTAATCACTATTGTTTTCATGTGGTGTGGTCCACGTGAGATTTATATTCCTCTCATTTTTTAGTCTTAGCCATAAAATGATCCGTAAAAATGGATGAATGGAATGGATGAAACACATCCATCATGGTGGGGTCCACGGAGCACCGCCACCAGTCACAGAGCCGATGGCAGGGGAGTAGCCAATCCGTTTCCACCACGCGGTTCATAAGTGTACGAACGCCACGGGAAGGAAACGGATTGGCTACTCACCATGCCACAGGCTCCGTGCTTGTTGGTCAGTGCTCTGTGGCCCACCATGATGTATGTGTTTCATCCATTCTGTTCATCCATTTTTACGTATCATTTTATGGCTTTGTCTAAAAAATTAGAGAGAGATAAATCTCAAGTGGACCACATCACATGAAAACAAAATCCTCCTATGGGCTATTATACTTTTTATTTGACATATAATCGAAAAAACAAAGATCAGCTTGATCCAAAACTTTTATAGCTCCAAAATGTTTTAACGGTTGACTCTCATTCAACATTATTTCTTGTAACGTGGTCCACTTGAGATTTAGATATACCTCATTTTTGGAATCATATCGTAAAATGATCTGTACGGCATGGATGAAACACATACATCATGGTGGGGGCCACATAACACCGAGTAGCCAATCCGTCTCCCCGCGTGGCTGTAACACACATCACGGTGGGCCCCACAGGGGCTGCAGGAATCCCTTGCAGCATCCCGCTGCAGAAAATCCGCGTCCCCTAAAAACAGCTCGGAAGAAAAGGAAGGAGCATAAACAGCAGCAGCAGCGGTAGCTGGAGTCCAGGTCGATCATGGTAGGGAAGAAGAAAAAGAATAAAGAAGAGAATGGAGGTGATGGTGCGCAGGATAAGCCCAATGATCGTCGCATCAACATCGGCAAGAAGACAAAGAAGTTGAAGAAGAATAGGCAAGAGGAGCAGCGAAGTGGGGGTGCGCAGGATAAGCCCACCGACTGTGATATCAGCATCAGCAGGAAGAAGAAGAAGAAGAAGAAGGAGGAGGATAAAGGGAAGGCAGAGGGAGGTGTTTGGGTGCAGGATAAGCTCACTGAGCGTGGCATCAGCAACGTCATCACCGACGCCCGTTTCTCTGCCGTCCATTCCGACCCTCGGTTCCAGCGCGTCCCCAAGCACCATTCCAAAGTCTCCCTCGACTCTCGCTTCAGCCGCGTCTTCTCTGACGAGGCCTTCTCCTCCTCAGCTCCTCTCGACAAGCGTGGGAAGCGTAAGAAGCTCAAACCCCAAAACCACCCCCTCCACCACTACTACCACCGTGAAGACGCTGAGGAAGATGACGATGTTGACGGAAGCGCCCATGTTTCCTCATCGAGCGAATCAGAACCGTCATTTGACGATGAGGATGTTAATGCTTCCTCATCTAACGAAGGCGTCAGTGATGATGACAGTGACGATAATGGCCACGGCAATGCGCCTGTGGAGGTGGACCCTTCAAATGTTTTTAAGGTGACTTTCAGTGTATCCTTTCTTTACTTCCTTTCTCCTGTTTGTGATCGATATCCTAAAATTGCTTATTTGTTGCTTATTCCAAACATTTTGCTTCAGATGTTGAGTACAAAACCTGTGGCATATAAATGCCTGTTGTGTCCTTACACTGGATGTGTAATTTCATAGACTGTCGTTATTCATCATCACCACCATCCATCATCATCTAAGCCTTGTGCCAAATAATTGGGTCGACTACATGAATCCTGTTCCGCTATTCCAATCCATCAAAGGCCATAACTTAAGTCATCAAGTCTTTTATTACTATCTCCACCCATGCCAAACTGTAGTACGGAATCATCCCCAAAAATCTCAGTCAGGGCAGGTATATGCCAAATGTGAATATCGCCTGTAGCCACGAGCAGAACACCTGGTAAAGAGACCCAATTTTGAGTGAAATAAATACCATGACTTTGGTGTTTTTCAATAATATCATCACGTATTCCCCATGCCCTTTTAGAGCCTTCAACTTGTACCAACTCACTCCTCCTAACCGGCATAGTTCTTGGTCTTTATTGCACATGACTGGACCATCTAAGTCTACATAGCCTCATCTTATTACCTATTTGTGCTACTCCTGAGTTCCCTTGAATGCATTTGTATCTAATTCTATCCTTGTCTTGCCACTCATCCATTTCAACATCTTTGTTTCAGCTACACATCTTTTTTTTCTTTTTTTTTTTGAAAGGTAATGACATCTTTATTAAAAAGCCTGCGAACAGGTAAAGAATACAGCAGAAAAGAGCACAAAGCTACATCCCAAAGAGAGCTGAGAAATCAAAATCCTTCACATCATTTAACACAGAAGCCCAATCTAGGAACAACCCCTTAGCTGCTGCTGTAACTGCTTCCTTTGGTCTAGAACTATCATGGAGGCAACGCCTATTATGCTTGCCCCAGATGGCCCACCAAACGGCCGGGAGAATGAGATGCCATACAGACCTGAGATGCTCACTCACTGCTCCACCATGCCAGGTCCATAGTAGCTTGTTAGAGTTTCCGCCATAACCCAGGTTATGTTGAAAGAAGCTAGAAAATATGACCACATCTTATAGGAGAAAGGGCAATGGATAAACAAGTGGTTGATTGATTTCGCCGCTTGCATACAGAGCATGTTGTTCCTTAACTGCCCAACATTCTGCCCCATTAAGCATGGCTGGTCTTATAGCTATCCCACAAAATTTCTCTTTTAGTTTGAGTGGTACATGTCAAACACGTAAAACTCCAGAAACATATCTCATTTCTTCCACCCTGCTTGAATTCTATAGGAAACATCCTTCTCAATCTTTCCCCTCATGAATTTTTGACCTAAGATATTGTAAGTGGTCATTTTGGAATCTTCTTGGTCAACAATCTTATCCAATTCATCGTTTCCACTCCCATTTTTTAACTAAAATTTAACTCCAAATATTTTGTTTTAGTCTAACTAATTTTAGATCCTTTAGAATCTAAAGCACCCCTCGATAAATCTATGTGTTTACACTCACCATTGTCTTGTCGATCAAAACTATGTCATTTGCAAATGCATCGTTAACTCGTCCATAACTAATGCAAAAAGGTACAGGCTCAATGCCAACCCATGGTGCAAGCCTACGGTAATTGGAAGTTCACTTATCTCTCTGTTAGTGTTCCTCACGTTTGTTACCACTTACTCATAATGTCCTTAATCATGTTAATATATCTTCTTAGAACTCCTTTCCTAATATCCACCAGATTAACTCCGTAGGGACCCTATCATAAACCTTCTATAAGTCAATAAAGACCATGTGGAGATACTTTTGCCTCTCCCTATATTTCTCCATCAATTGTCTAAGGTTCCATTTGGCATGCTTCATAGAGCTATGTGGATAGAGTCATTTGGATATGTTTATTTTATGATGCTTACTCTTATGATGATAATGAACATCTGGCATTCGGCAATGACACTCACTATCGCTACAAAACCTGTGGCTGGCACTATCCGGTGTTTGGATGATACAACTTGGCATGTCATATATTAATTATAAAATACGTAAATTATTTAATTTATTTTAAAAATAAGTAAATAAGTTATATTAAATTCCTGTTTGGGTTAGATTGTAAAACCATGGACCCTACTTATTGAATTGTTAGATGTGACTGCTGGTGGGCCATTTGGGCAAGATGCAGCATAGAACCATGGCTCTCTATACATGTTACAAACGTGTAGAACCATGACTCTCTATACATGTTATTGATGTGTTGTCACGATCTAGCCAAAAGTAGCCAAAAGTGGCAACAAGTGCAGAAATTTTGCCCAAAGAGGCTGGTTCTTGTACAAGTCCTTCTAAAATAGGCTTATTTTTGCAGGTTATTCATTTGCATGTAAAATGTTATTTACCTCCATGTTAAAATTTCACCTATGTATCTGCTTGTTCAATTGCTTATGTGATATCACTTGTATAGGGCCCATCTTTTTGTATGTGCGCCATCCAACATGATGGTTTGGATTGGCATATTTTTTTTAGCGTCCAACATTGATGGTGGGATAACCCAAGTGGACATATTGATACCATACACAACATGGATGGTCCTAATCATTGAAAAACTCATGTAGGCCTCAGTGGTGAGGACATGTTGGAATATGTGACTTATGAGACAAAGGAATTTTAAATCTTTCCCTTTTGTTTCTCGGATTGGAATTGTGTGTAATACTTGTGATCCAGGACACATGATTTAATGCTAGCATGTAACATGGAGATTATGAAAGTCCATAAAGTAATTCAATTAAAAAAAGATGCTAATCAACCACGTAATTAAGAGTAGACAATAGGAAATAAAATTTGATTTAAGCTAAATCACATGCCCGCATGCTAAGAAATCACATAAATCAATTCAATAAAACTAGGCCCGATGGAAGGATAAAACTTCCAATTTAACGTAGGCACGTTCCACACTCAAGAGGCTAACTCGTAAGTTCTAGCATTAGGGTTAGGAAGGGGAAAATATGAAATTTGGAATATTAGGATTCATAGGAATTGACAATGTTTAAATTAGAGTTTTTTAGAATTTGGGGAAAGGATGAAATTAGGGTTAAATTGGGTGAATTGGTTAAGGGGATTGATGGATTGAGGTATTGGTAGAGGAGAATTAAGGTTTTGAATGAAGGGAACTTAAGGATTTTGGGTAAATTAAGGAAATTGGAGATTTAAGGTTTGGGAATTTGGGAAAATTAAGGAATTAGAGAATCTTGGGTTAGGGTTAGGGTTTATAGGTAGAGTTAAGGATGGGGAACCAAAAGGTTTTGATGGGGGAAGCAAGGGGAACTCAAGTGATTAGGGGGTTGTTCATATGGTTAACCTAGGGGCTCGCACATATGCCCATATGATCACACGTGTAGGTCGTTGGCTAGGGTTTTGGGGTCCTCAATGGTTGATTCGGTTAGGGTTGAAGTTGGATGATGAAAAGTTGAAGAAAATGATGATTTAGATGGTTTTGGATAAGAAGGGAAGAAGAGAGATGAAATTTTTGAAAAAATACCTCTTTTTAGATAGAAATGAAGAGAGAATATGATAGATGGAAGCCTCACACCTCCGTTGAATGGAGAATGGAATCACACAACACCCAAGCTTTATCACATGGAGTATTCTTCAAATCACAGGAAAAAGAGTAATGTATGGGTATTTTCACACTCGGCTTGAGTAGGATGGCCTGTGGTATGCGGGGATACATTCGGGGTGGGCAGCCTGTGTGAGACGAAACCCATGTGATTTGGGGTCCACGAGGGAATGGAACCCATGTGGTTTAGGGCCCATGAGGAGGGTTTGACCGAGGACCTAACCCATGGATGTGGGGCCTAGGCATGTGATAAAGGGATTAATTCGTCATGCTCTATTAGTTCGAGCTTTTAGAGCAAGTTGTTAATTGTCTTGCATCAAATTGGTATTAGAATGAGAGGTCTCGTGTTCGAGACTCCTCACCGGGGGTGATTAATGTAGGAGCATTTTCACACTGGGCTTGATTGGGGTGGCTTGTGGGATGCGGGGGCACACAGGGTGGACAGTCCGTGTGAGGTAAGTGGCTCGTGTGAGGTGGAACCCATGTGATTTGGCGCCCATGAGGGGGCGGAACCCATGTGATTTGGGGCCTACGAGGAGGGTTCGACTGAGGACCTAACCCATGGATGTGGGGCCTGGGCTATGAGATAAAAGGATTAACTCGCCATGATCTATTAGTTCGAGCTTTTAAAGCAAGTGATTAATTGTCCTGCATCAAATTGGTATCAGAGCGGGAGGTCTTGTGTTCGAGACTCCTCATCGGGGGTGATTAATGCAGGGGCATTTTCACACCAAGCTTGAGTGGGGTGGCTTGTGGGATGTGCGTGCACTCGAGGTGGGTGGTCCGTGTGAGGCGGGTGGCTCATGTAAGGTGGAACCCATGTGATTTGGGGCTCACGAGGAGGGTTTGGTTGAGGACCTAACCCATGGATGTGGGGCCTGGGCTATGAGATAAATGGATTAATTTGCCATGCTCTATCAGTTTGAGCTTTTATAGCAAGTGGTTATTTGTCCTGCATCAAAGAGAAAACATAAAGCTTCCCCCCCTCCCCCCCAAAATAATGGCATTAGGGCTTCAAAAACACCCCTTTATCTTTTAGTCTCAGAAAAGACCTTTTACAAAAAGGCACTCTTAGATAAGATTCTTAACATAAAGATGCTTAATAAATTAAAAGTTGTTCCTAACTTCCTAATCTCAATATAAATATAAATTATACAAAAAATAACGAAGCATGTAAACAATCTAAACAACTAAACTATTTCGTGGCCAAAGGGGGTCCACGATCGAGATGTCCAATTATGATGATCCAACAGTCTGATCATCTTGTCTACTCGATCCAATGGTCCGATGTCTCCATCAAGCTCCTATATACAGTCCACGTGCATCTTCCCAGTGCGGGTATTCAAAGATGCTCGAACATGCATGTGGGGTCTTCAGTGTGGTTAGAAATGTGAATTGGGCCAAGTGGGTCCTATGTAATGGTCGTCTAGCCATAAGGAGACTGGCTCAACCCTCCTCCTCCGGTATGCAATGATAACAATGTAAAATTGCTCCTAACATTGTTATCGTTAGTTCTTCCTTGACATTCTGGTTTCCTTCTTCCATCAATTTATTTATGAATAACATTGCTCTCTTTCCCTTTCAATTACACCACTAGTTTTTGGACACCTATTAATTTCATCATTTCTTCTATCTTTTAATGTAAACATAACCATTAACCTATGTTGCATGGCCAAACTCTCTCCAATTATCACCTTGCAGTCCTTGCAATTTGCATATTGGTTGTTTTGTCTTAGTAGAAAAAAAAAAACTATTTGGCTTATATATGATCCACTTTTGAAAGTTATTAAACAGGCATATCTCCTTTTGAATTTTGTGTTTGCTAAAGCTAAATTGTACACCATAGTGAAGTCAAGGATAACTTCCTCCATCACATTTTTCCCAAAGCCACATCCTCTGTGTCGCCTATCATATCCTATACTTCCTTTTCCTACATGACCATTTAAGTTTTCTCCTCCAATTGCCTCTCTCTGTTCAGAAATTCTTGCATTAATCCATCCAATATCCTCCCAGAATTGTCTCTTGATTCATCCTCAAACCCTCCTTTCAACACATATGCACTGATGACATTGATTATCTCCTTTCCTAATACAAAATTTTAAAATAAATTCTTTTACTTA